>JAVSBS010011022.1:0-51179 GCA_033124195.1 Coracias cyanogaster
ATGGTGAGTTAACTGCACTGGGGGAGAAACGCTTGGCCACTGCACACTCAAGATCTCTCATGAGTGACTGCTCTCTGGACACGATGGCCTATCCAGACTTGAACACCCTTGTTTGGATGGAAAGAAACCCATTAATTTTCTACCAACTGACATACATTTATGTTTTAAGTTTAAATGTCTTGCAAGATGCTTAAACCACTCTAGTGCAAGAGTAGCTTGTCTTATGGGTCCCACTGGGTGCTTACGAAGCTGCTGTAACTTTGGGCCAGAGAGATGCCATCTCTTGCCACTTGAAGCCATTAAAAATCATGAGCTTTGCACGGTGTTCCTTCATCCATAAAGAAAATGATGGATTTTTTTCTGACCAGGGCTCACTAAGGCTGTGTTTGCAGTCACCATCAGGTCTACACTCCAAGACACTGTCATAAACGTCTACCTACTGCAGACAGCCTGTGTAGCATGCTGGTATGCGTCTTTCTTTAACCACATGCTAGAGCCTGGCAGCCATTTTGCATCCACCTGAAAGACTTGTCCCGAGAATGTGTCCTTTCAGATCTCCTCAGAATGCTGAAGTAGTCCTCAGATCCAGTTTTGCTACAGTCACAAAATGGGATGGAGAGATTTTATTGAAGAAACCTCATTTTAAAATCCTACCTTCATACATAAGCGGTGGTTACCCCTGGAAGACTGACATTGGACCTGGCCAGTGTCATCGACATCAGATACTTCCTGAACTACAGTCAGCAAGATCAAGTAGATCCCATTATGCTGACTTTGCATATGGGGTGGTCCACCCACAGCATCTCTCAACTAACTGATCCAGAAAATGAGTGTGTCCCACATCCCCTATTTTGCTCCTACTGTAAGCAGGTTCTGCATGAACAATGCCACCCAAGCCACCTTCACCTTGTGAACATTCTTTAGTCAGAAGAGTTTGCTGCAGTAAGTTTCACCATAAACTCTCTACAAAAAAGAAACAAGTACTGCTCCATTCCTCTCCCAGCACATGGGAGCTCCAAGAAGCATACAGAAGGCACCCTAGGCTCTAATGTACAAAACTCCTGCATGCTTGGAGAATATGCCGAAATAAAAAAAAAACTACCTTAATTTCATCTCCCGGTTATACCCAGCTATGTCACTGCTAGATGGATTTTAAGAGCTGGCACTGTATTAGCAAACCTTCCTCATACTAGTTTGGAAATTAGAAGTAGTATCTGTAAAGCCAAAAAACCCCAAAAAACTGCTGAACGTGGTTGCACCACAGAATGCACGTAACATGTGCCTCCACTGCCGAAGACTGGTGGAGCTTCAGGACAGGAGACACTTTCCCCCGTGAATGACTGTATGTAAGCCCTCCTCTGCTTTCCTACAAGTAAGGTCTTGTTCATTCTGTGTCTTTGTATGAGCTTGGATTTTAGCCGTAAACTTAGAAACTTCACTTTAAAGTGTTGACACTCCATTCAGAAGACTGTGCTACGGAAACAGGACCAAAGGGTAGTATTTTAACACTGTCTGACATAATGGACAATATTCTAAGAGTATCACAAACCAAACCACCTAGCACTTGAAGCATCTTCATTTGGCATTGTCTGAAATAAAAGAACACTGGACAGGCAGTTTTAGCTAACATACCTATTGGCAAGAGGGGATGATGGATTCTAGGACTGCCACATCCTGCTGCCGAGCCGGGCGGTGGAGGAGCTCGGCAGCTCGGACCACATCCTCCATTGCCCCAGCCGGGCCAGCGCAGCCCGTGCTGTGCCCAGCACTGGGTCACGGCTCCTCCGTGCCCTTCACTGTGCCAGCCTCCCGGGCAGCCTCATGGACCTTCTGGGGCTTTGCTTTACAGCCGAGTAGGACCTGGATCAGCTTCTCCCGCTTCGTGCTGGAAGGTCTCTGACTCCATCTCAACATCTTCCACATACCAGAGGTGGAAAGCTGGGCCCGCACTCGATTCAGTGCCAAGTACTGAATGTATGCAAACTTTCCACGAGATGAAGGAGTTGCGACGAAGGCTGCGGAGGACAAACCTCTCTCTGTCGTCTGGCATAAGGCCCTCTGCCGTGTTTTAAGGAGGCAGGACTCCTGTAACTGCCGCGTTACCGCGCAGAGGCAGTGCCCCGGCCCAGCACCGGCCCCTCCAGAGCCCCGGGGCGGTGGCGGAGCGGGGCTGGGGGCAGCCCGGGCGGCCCCGCCGAGGGACCCGGGCTGGAGAGCTGTCGGCACAGACCCGCGCTGGACCCCGTCACCAGAGAGCCCCACCTGCGCCCCGTGCAACCGCCCACCCGGCCTCGCCGCGTCCCTCTCGGGGCCCCTGAGGAGGCGGCGGCCTCTCGGCGCCAGCGCAGGGACACCCAGCCCGCTCCCCCCAAAATGGCCGACGCCACCTCCCCGCCCTGTCCCGGAGCCGGGGGAGGGCGCCGCGGAGCTGCACCGCGGCCGGGCCGGGCCCGGCAACCCCCGCCCCGCTCCCGTTGACGTCAAGCACCGCCCGGTACGGCGTCCCTCCCCTCATTGTCAGCGCCCGCACCCGCCGACCGAGCCCGGAGCCCCCCGCGGGCTGCGGCTGCCCCAGCCCGGGCTGTGCCGCCGGCCGCAGCGCGCCCCGGGCGGGAGGGAGGCCCGGCCGCTCCCGCTGCCCAGGTAGGCAGAGGTGGGCGCTGAGGGTGCGGGCGGGGGGGAGTGCAGACTTGCTGCCGGCCAGGCCCCCTGGGATGGGTGCCCTCACCCAGGGCTTGGCGCCGCCCGAAACGCCCCACCGGCCTAATCCCGCGCCCCGTGTACCAAGAGGGGTCGATGTCCGGGTCTGCAAAGCAAAAGCAAAGGAACAATCAAGGGGTGATGGGAGAGGACATGAAGTGGGGGGACAGGGCATTGCACCCATGAGTAGGGGGGCCAATGAATGCCAGGGGAGCAGGAAACGGGATTGAGGAGGATAAAAGCTGTTGCAAAGGCTGTTCCAAAGCCAACCTTTGCTTCTGCACAATGACCCCTCCCACCCCTTGCCGCCCATATGCAGCTGAGTCTGGAGATGCTGAGAGGGCTGGAGCAGGGGGTTGGCTGGAGGGAGTCCCTTACTCCTGCTCTCCTTACTCCTGATTTCCATGGAGCGCTCGAGGATGCGGCCGTGGGCAACGGGCAGGGTCAGGCAGGCGAGCAGCAGGCACAGGAGGCAGGCGGCCAGTAGCTTCATCCCCGGCACTCTCCGGCCACAGTGGCTTGGCCCCAAAGCCTTCTGGCTCTCGGCGCTTCCTGCTGGTGCCACCAGGGTGGTGGCTTCTGATGTGGCTGCAAGAGCAAAGGGGTTTGACTTTTGCAGAGACACTCTGTTTGGGTGAAACCCTTGCAGGGTGAGCCCCCCATCAGGAGGGGAAGGTTGTGATGGAGGGGATGGGGCAACTGTATTGCTGCTGCCACAGGGCTACCATCCCCATCATGGCACCGCTGGCCTGGCAACGATGCAAAGAGCTTGGGACAGCTTGATCAAAACCTGGGGGTTTTGCTGGGGCTGATATCCTTGGGGAAAATATCCCCACCAAATTGAGTTGCCCAAGCCTCATGCTCATTGAAATAGGTTTTTGTCCTAGCCAAGCACCTTAGGCCAGGCCTGGCATCACTCTTTCTCTCTGGGACCCCCAGTGTGCCTGTGGGACCCAACAGCCCAGGAGATGGGGAAAGGGGCCACCACCGAAATGCAGAGCTGGCAGCACCAGGCAAAAGCTGCAGAGGCACAAATGGGTTTTGTGATGGATGGACTATGGTGGCCACCCTTGGCACCCACCCCTGGACCTGGCTGGCAAAATGATAACCCAGGAGCACCCCATAACACACTTTATGGCACTGAGGAGATGAGCAGGACCATGCAGTGTGGGCTGAGCGATGGGCTTGGTTTCTGCAGCCGCCTGCATCAAGGGAGTGGAGCAAGGGGCAGAAGCGGGAGAGCTGGGTTAAGCAGGACATGACAGGGATGCGGCAGCAGCTTTATTTCCAGGGACTTTTGCAAAGCAGAAGTTTGCAGCATGCTGGGCAGGAGCCTGTCTGGGCTCCTGAGAGCTCAGGTTTGCACCTGCTGGTGACTTTTTACAACCCTCTTTTGGCAACACCCCAGCCAGCAGCCAGACACAAGGACATGCACAGAGAAAGGCAAAGCAGTGCTCGGGAAACAATCCAGCCACAAAGGCATGATGAGAGGGAGAGAACAGCATCGTTCCCCTTGCCGGGGTGCACTTACCGTGGCGAGGCGAGGCGAGATTCCCGGCTGCTGTCTTGGTCCTGCTGAGAGCGGCCGTCGTCTGAGCTGGAGTCCCCTCCAGTTGCGTTTTTATGGCCGGTTTCATGCTGATGTCAGAGGCGAGCCCCGGCAGGGACCAAGCTGGGGCATCTCCCCCCCCCCGCTGTCCCCTCTCATCAAATCAGCACAGGGATTTTCATGACTCAGAAGGGACCAGCATTTTATCTTCCACTGACTGAGGCAGATAGCTGGGGAATATGTTAATCCCTGTCCTCAACCCGGAGTTATTTTGGACAAGGGAAAGTTTGCTGCTCCATCACCCCACCTGTGGGGTGCTGCTCTGGCCACTGGGGTCCCCCTGCCACAACCTTGCTCCACTGCAGGAGTTGTGCTGGGTGCCACCACCCTTTCTTCTTCTACTCCCCCCCTGCCCCCCTCCCACACTCCATGAAAGCCGCTTTAAGGAAACCAGAAAATTAAATACATAGAAGAGGGGAAGGCAACCTCCTGGGGCACCCAGGCTGACAGGATTGGGCTTGTTCCCATGCCATGAGGGCTTCAAACCTCCCATTTTAAATGGCTTAAACCATTTAAATGGTTAAACCATTAAACCAAGATTTCTGATGCTGTTTGTTCTGCTGCAGGAGCCAGCTCAGGTCCCCATCATGGAAGGCTGGTCAGGGTCCAAACACAGGTTGGCTTCCAGGGAAAACTGGAATTACTGGGACATCTCAGGATGGTGAAGACACCATCACTGGTGGAGTGTGGGCAGGAGGAAGGTCTCTGCCTGCCACCCTGAAGTCGGGCTGGCAGTGCTATGGGTCAGAGTTCCATCTCATGCCATGGCTGGCTCTGATGCCCAAGCACAACTAGTGTTGGGGGATGGTCATGGGAGCAGCACGGGACACAGTGTGAGCACTGCAGAGGGCATCAAAGGCAGGGAAAGGAGTGGAGAGAGGAGAAAAGGCCCCCATCAGCCTAGGGAACCCGGACCCCAGGCTCAGCAGGGCTTTCTCTACCCCAGGGTTGTTGCCATTATCTAGTACAAATTTAAGGCAACCCCTGGATGTTGTGGGCTTGTGTTTCAGGTGGCTTTGGCTGCCAGATTTGATCCTGGGTTTCCATGCAAGTCAGAGCAGCTCGTTTCAGGGTCAGCCCCTCCTTACCCACACACTGCGCATCCCTTTTGCCCTCCTGGGCTTGACCTGAGTACCACTGACCCATGCTCATCACACCTGCAGCTCTGTGACCAGCATCTGACGAGTCCTTTTGAAATCCTGGTCATTACCCTCTCCCCTCATTCTGCTTCCATGCTGCCCATTCAGCTCCTGTGTGCTTTTACCTGCCCAGTTTTAAAGCAAAGGTTGCGCCAGCTGGTTAAAGCGGGAAGAGAAAGGAGCCTTTACTGAAGTAAGCTGAAAGAACAGATACTGCAGAATGGGTCCTAGGTTCTGGACACAAAATTGGCTTTATTGTATCATTTAGTGTACGTATATGTATAATCTCTACACAGGCAGATGGGGCAGGAAACAGGCAAATAACGTGGGTGACTACAGCCTGAATGATGCCTTAGTTTGCACTGCTGAAGCTCACTGCAAGGACGACTTTGCAGGGTCAAGCATCCGAGTGGTTGTGTGGAAGGATTTGCGTTACGGCTGAAACCTCATACAGCAAGAGGTGTGATTGGGGTGAAGGCTGACACCAGAAAGGTGGGTGCAAACCAACAGCATTGCCCAGATCTCTTCTGCCAGCCAAGGAGCAGTTGTCCTAGAACCAAGACCGGCTGAGCAGCAGGAGATGCACCCAGCAATGCCGTGGTGTCAGGGAGAGTTTCTACAGCAGCAGTGGTTTGCACTTACCTTTTTGAGCTTCAGGGATTTCATTTTAAAATGAGAAACTGGTTTTGTTTCCAGCCAGGAAGCCCAAGCTGTGAACTTACAAGACTGCTCTGGGATGACCACAGGACCAACTTCTAGGCAGTTAGCAGTCTCTACTACTACCAGAGCCAAACATATATGTTACTTGCATGAAAATTCATGCTACCATTCATAATTAAAGTGCTTTTAGTTCAGATGCACGGAAGCGGCCTAAAATGGTCCAGCCTGAGCAGCCATCGATGGGAAACTGCCAGCATCGGTCTGACAGCCCTGCTCCAGCTGTGAGCGATCCTCCCCACATCACCCACCATGGGTGGAGGGAGAGGGGGCTAGAAAGGACAGGGACCAGCAGGTACCAAGCAAAATCTTTTTAACATGAGCCTGTTCTGAAGTGACCTGCAAGAGAAAGCAACTTTCCCCCCATCCCAATATCCTGGGCATAGGTACAGGGCCAAGCACTGATCTGCTGGGTTTAGTGGATGTGGAGAGTTAAATCTTGGGGGAAAACAATTTGGGTATCTTGGAGTGGGTGTAACCAATGCCGCTGTCACCTGGCAGGAGCCCAGGGTCACTACAGCCCCTCCAAAGGATTGGATAGCCCTACCAGGTTCTACAATCCCATCATGAGGGACAAGGGACATGCTCATCCACAAAGCACCTCTTGGCATGGGCTGACCCCTCTGCAGAGTGGGAAAAGTCTCCAGAGAAGCACCTACTCTCTGCTTGCTGGAGTCCTTCTAAACTTGTTGATATAGCCTCCCATGAAGAGGGGCTATCTTCAAGAGCTGGAAAAACAAACTGATCCTGAACAAGACCTCCAGTGTCTCTTCCACCTCTCATGCTATTGTTTCCCACAAGCCTCACCTCACGTCCCCAGGTGGTCATGGCTGCTTCAGGCATGGTGGTGAGGAGCCTAGCAAGTGATGCATGGCTTTGTGCAAGAATCTGTTGGCCAAGTGCTTGCTGGGAGGGAGCAAGCACTGCTCTCACCCTACTTTACTGCTCAGGGAAGGGAAGTGATGCTCCAAGGGACACTGCAGGGAGTCAGGACCAGTACCAGGATGTGAATCCCAGCCTGGGATGCCTGGGTCTCTGTTCTACCTGGTGTACCCCAAGGGCATCCTGTGTCTGCTGTCAGCTCCTGTCCCCACTCAGCACCAGCCTAGGAGAGAGCTGGGACAAGCAATGACAGCTTTTGCCAAGTGAGGGCCATGTCACTCCCCCTGGTACCCTGGTACCCTCTGGGGAGGTTGCTCCTGCTCTGTAGTCCTCTGATCCTCTTGGTTGCCCCGGTACCAAAGAGCTGCCCAAAATCAATGTCTCATGCCTGCCTGTTCCCATGAGAGCTCCTGGCCACGTCTGCACCCCAGTGCTTCGCTCCTCTCCCTGGCAGCTCGCAGCAAGACCTCCAGCCCACAGCCTCCAGCTTCCCTCCTGTCCAGTGTTTCAGGGAGAGACAGGCATGGGAGAAGAAAGAGCAAGCGTTGCGGGGGGAAGGCGGTGAGGCTTTGCATTGAGGTCTTGTATCATCAGTGAAATGCAGTGGCAGGAGGGTTCCATGCTCCTCAGGAGAGGTGGGTCATCACAGGCTTCTGCAAGACACCAGAGGGAGAAACCTCAGCTCAGCACTGTGCCCATGCCACCCTGAGCCACCCCAGGCGATGGGGCCGGTGTGCTCCTTGTCACCTCCAGCTGCCACCCCATGGAGTGAGGACCTGCCCCATCCTGTGGACTGACTATGAAGGCAGCAGGAATACAAAGATGTACATCGACATCTTGTTTGGTCTCCCACCCTGGGGCTTATGACATCCCAGGCCTCAGGGGGATGATGCCCAGGTGTGTCTGCCCTCACTGGCCAGCATAGTGAGACCAATGCCAAGAGCTGGGTGCTTCACTGGCTTGAGGAGAGCATGGGGAGGGACAGGTCCCTCTGTGCAAGCCTAGGGAGGCAGGTTGCATGTGGAGCTCAGGCCAGCAACCCTCCTGGATGGCTGGGTTCCTACCGCAAAGAGCCTCTCCACTCTCCTGTTCTTCCCATTGGGGTTTCTTTGCGTCAGGGAGCCACGGTAAACAGAGTTGCGGTCAAAGGAGTCATCAAGACCTGTAGTGAAAGAAGAGAGATGGGCAGCAGGTTCTCATCCACCTCACTAGAGGTTTCAGTTACCCACCAAGTCACTTGGGTGACTGGCTGTGGTTTTGGATGCATCACTGCACTTCCCTCTCCAGGATGATGGTAGAAAACCCACCCCCAACAGGGAAGCAAGAGCTGCTGCTACTCAGGTTTCCAGAGCACCATGCAAGCTGGGTCAGCTTGGTTGGCTGCCAAGACTTCTGCTCTGGAAACCTCCATGGTATGGCAACAGCCCAGCCCACAAGAAGCTCTCACTGCCCAAGCCTACGACGCTCTCTTGACCTACTAAGTCATCTCCTCTTCTCTGCCACAAGCTTCTGCCAGCTGCACCTTTGCAGGTCCAATTTTGCAAGTCATTGACCTGCATGGAGGGCAGTCAGGAGACTGAGTCGCCCCATCACCCAGCCCAGGCAGAGGGATTAGTCCTGCCTGGTGACGTCCATCCTGATTGCACATCCCTCTATCTCCTCGTGGAGCTGACGTGTCCCCTGGGCTGCATTTATCTGCCTGCCCTTTGCAGGAAGAAGAGCAGATGACTCCTTCTCAACATGAAGAGAAGGGACTTTCCACCTACCAGCCTCGGCTTGGGAAATGGCACTGTTAATTGTCTGCATGCACGGGGCAAACGTGATTTCTTCTCTGCATTAAATGATCTTTCTCCCCTTCCCTCCCTTCATCTTTATCTGGCAGGAGATACTTTCTTTCTGCCTTTAAGCTTATGCGGTGAGATAAGAGAGAAGTAGAAAAGTCATTTCCTAATAGTTCTTGCTGATACCAGCCAGGATGAAATATTTCCAGTGATTGCCCCCTACCACACAAGATGCTGTGCCAAATTTCAGGTCAGCATCTTCTTTGAATCACTCCCAAGCTGCTGTTTGCCATAGGTGGGCCGTAGAGGGCCTCTTGTCCCTCACCAGAAACCAGTATCTGAGGCAGGAGTGCAACAGAGTCAAGGACACCTTCCCCAACATGACCAAGTGAGGAAGAAGAAGAGATGATCTTTAACATCCCTCCCAACCTAACTCATAGTATGATTCTATGATGGACTTAGGTGAGGCTTTGAGGCCAGTGCGATGTCACAAATGAAGTAATGCAGATGTCTCCCCAGACTTTGGAGTGGCAGGAGCCCAGACTGCAGGGAAAGTCCTTGTTCTTGGAGGACTGAGCCAGCTCAGCCTAACCTCCACTCCTCCATCACTGTTCCCAAGCCTGCCAGTTGCCTCTTCCTTCCTAAGTTATCGACCACAGTTGTCTACGGTGACTGTCCTAACACAGGGGGCCATGAGCACATGGAAGGGGACTAACAGTTGTGACTCTCCAATGCAAACACACAACTGGATGCAGAGAGAGAGAACCATGTGTCCCTAAAGCCCAGCTGATCCACCCTCAGGTCTCCACCTCCCATGGGCAGAGCCATGGTCCTTACCAGCGATTTCAAGGGGACTGTTGAACTTCTTCCTGAACCTCTGCAATCCAGGCATCGCCTGCAAGAGAAGCGGAACAGCCTGCTGTGGGAAAAGGGACAGACATCCCCACTGAGGCCACCACTTTGAAAGCAGCTCCCTGGTTGTCTCAGGGCTTAGTGCCATGCCACGTGCAGTAGCTGGCACAAATGAAACATATACTCACTTTAACATCATCCAAAGACTCCCCTGGACTGCTGCTGGTGGGACCGGGAGATGGGAGGCAGGCTGCCTGCGGGCAGAGGAAGAGCAGGGGTTTCTCTAGGGGTGCAGAGGAGGCAGACAACGTGGTCTGCCTTTCCTTGCATTTTCACCTCTTGGATCCTAAGATGAGCCAAAGAGGCAGCACACTGCCACGGCAGCAGCTCTGCCCGATGGATTGCCATTATAAAAATCAGTGTGGAAACGTGGGAGTTGAGTCCGGGCTGTGGTGCAGGTGGCCCTGTGCACCCTTCCTGCAGCCCGAGGAAGAGCAGCGGTCCCCAGATACAAAACCCTCCTCAGATGCATGTAAGGAATCAGTGTTATCCCCCATCCCCAGTGAGACATCTACTCTGGTAGCCTTGGGGAAGAGTACCAGGCAGCAGGGAGGGAGCTGGGCACAGCTCAGCAAGCCAAGCAGGCCTTCATGGTGCCCAGGGACAGCAGCCATAACCCGGGGGAGCATGTACATCTCAGAGCTGGGACCTCTCATACCCACCTCCATGTTCACCTGCCCACTTGACTCCTTCCTCGCCTTTTCCACCGACTTCACTGTCAGCCCGGCAGCAGACAGAGCCGCAATTCGAGATTCGATGTCTGATATCTTTAGAGAAAGGAAAAAACCATACAGATGGTGGCCAGAAGGATCCATCACTGGCTTCATTTGCCCTCACTGACCAAAGCAGCTCTTGGAGCCAAGACCTCACCTCGCTTTCTGCCTGTTGCACCTGAGCAGCTGCAGAGGCCACTTTGTCCTCCAGCTCTGACAGCTCAGAGTCAGTAGTGCCACTGTGCTGAGCCCCTTCCTCAAGCTCCTTCAGGGTCTTCTCAAGCCAGTAGGTCTTCCCAGCAGTCAGGTACACCTGAAATAGAAGAAAATAAAACATTGCAGAATTAACCTCCCTGGGGTCAGCTCCTGCCACTATTTTACAACTGCCTTCTTGCCTTGCAGCACAGACAGTACCAGTCAGCTCTGGCAGGCTTTCTTCTCATTTCCTCCCTTTCCCCAGGCTTTTGAAGAGCAATTACCAACAAGGTGAAGTGGTAAAAGGCTCAATGGGAACACGGGAAGGACCAAAACTCGGTGACCTACTCGAGAAGCATCAGCATCTTTATTCTGTGTGCTCAAAGGGGAGGCAGGTACCTGCAAACAAGAGCAGGCTGCCATGTCCTGTGGTGGCAGTGAGCTAGGAAGGAGATGGACTGATTTTCCAAATCCTCTCTGTCTTTTTTAAGGGTGTCTGTGCTGCTGAGTTGCCTGGGAATAGGATCAGGATCTGGGAGTTTGGCCCTGGGTCATGAACTGAGCCTGCAAAAGGCAGCTTTGCCCAGGAACTGCTCTGGACATGCAGGAATGTTCCCAACTGAAAGTCCCAGAAAGAATATGTGTGAGCCTAGTGCAGCAGTGGGGTGAACATGGGAATGCTGACTGGGGATGCACGGAGGCTACGGGAAGCAATGTGCTAACTTTGCTGTCTAGATAAGAAGGGTAAAAGGACCTATCCCAGTAAAACCACTGGTTTTATGGTTACTTGCATCCTCCTGGGCTACTAAAAGGATGTAAGTCCAAGCAAGGCAATTTAGGAAACTTCAATCATAGAATCATCTACATTGGAAAGGAGCTTTAAGATCATCAAGTCCAACCATAATATGTTGGTATGTGATCATGTAAGATTATCAGGTGGGTTGTGGCCACTGTTTTGCTCACTGATCCCAAAATCTTGCAGTGCTCCACCAGCCCCCTCCACTTCTTCTGGGCTGGGTATCGTGCAAAACTGCCTGGCACGAGCCCTCTGCGCGCACTGAAGTACATCCACCCAAATCACAGCCACACATCCCCCATGTCCCACCTGTCCTAGTGCAAAGCCTGAGGCCATAACAGATTGCAAATGTTTGTGGGTGCTCTCCTTGGAGCTGCCCAACCTCTGAGTCACAGGGGCGCTATTTGTGGTTGGGCCATCAAACTCTCCCAATGCCTTCCGAGTCAGGTAGCATCCCTTGGAAAGCAGAGCAGTGAGCCAGCTGTGACTCAGCCGGGGACCCCGAGGGAACAGGGAATGGCAGGATGAGCACACACCTCCCAGGGCCATCACCTACCCACCACTTCACCCCTGCCCTACCGCTGACAGCAGTGGCTCTAAGCACAAAGTTCATATCTTTCCCAGCCATATCCCCTCTCCTGGGAGAAAAGGGGACCTCAAAACCTTCATGCAGCCATCACTCTGCCCGTAGGGTGCTGCATTTGGCTAGAAATTGGGCAAGTGGTGCAGTTTTGGACCACAGTCTGCTCCCAGCAGCTCCCTGCTTTTATACATAAGCTTTCCCCAATGAGACATGAGGCACAGAGTGTGTTAGAAAACCCTGCTCCCCATCATGGGACATTTCTGATGGCAAAACCTGACCACTCAGGTGGAGAGGCAACACTTTGCCCCATCTTTGAACTGCTTCTTTGGAGCTCAGTAAATGGCACTGCGGATGCAATCCATTTCCTACGAGGAATCGATTCATACGGGTTTACAGTAGCTAAAAAAAAAAAAAAAATAGTTGGTGCTTCACAGCATCACACCAACCTAGCAGGGGATTATGGTGTAGATGTAAACTTATCACCTGCATGAGCCCATCAGCCCCAGGCACAAGTCAGCCTTGGCAAACAGATAGGTCACGTTATCCTTGTTCATAAAAGCCTTGATGAAACATAGTGTTGGGAATGAACCAAAGAGAAGAAGGGCTAAACCTTTTGCTGCAGATGGAGCACAGGACAGCCCAAGTCCAGCAAAGCCATGCTACCAGCAAGCTGGGGACCATGCTTATCCTCTTGCCCTGGCATTCACCCAGGGGCAACTAGGACATGAGGCAGGGGAAGCCACAAGACAGACCATCTGCACTTGCTGTGGTGCCACCTCCCTCATAAACCAGCTCTAGCCACCATCAGACAAGACTGGACTGTTTAATCCCTCCCTCTCTGATACCCATCCTATTAATGCTGACCTACTCACTAATGAGAAATTTGTGGGGGTTTTCTCTGTATTCCCACTCCCCCAATGCCCTCCCTGCTTGCAGAAAGCTCTCATGAACCTTACGTTTTCTTCAAGCTCACGGTATGCTTCAGCCACCTCTTTCCCATCTCCCAGGCTGGGAAGCTGCCCCACGGGGAAGACACAGCCACCGTTGCACTGGCTCTCTCCGTGCAACGACTCACACACTGCTTTCTCCGTGGCGTTTATGGCTCTCAGTACTTTGGCCGTGATTTCGCTTAAAGCCTGAGCCGATGACCTCTGTGAACACCCAGCACAGCCAAAGCGGAGGGTGGGAGAGGGGGAAAAAAAAATAAGGATGTTATGTTAATGTGGTGTACAAAACAGCGCAAGTCGGGGGTGAAAGGGGCATTAGACCTTCAGGAGCTGGAGGAAGATGGAAAAGTGATAATTAAAGGATTTATGCTGTTCCTGAAGGGCTCTCCACTGGAGATGGATGTGTGGCTAAAGCAGAGCTTTGATCTCAGCCCGTGCTTTCTGAAGGATGGCTGTGACAAAAGGAGTCATCTCAAAAGGCTTGTAAAAGAGGTTGTCAAAGGATGTGTTACTCGCTGGAAGCGGTAACTGGAGCTGTGTGACAGCAGCAGCACCTGGTCACCTGAAGGCCACTCAGTTACTCAGCAGTTAAGATCTAATTGCAGCATATTGCTTTACACTTCAGCAGGTCTAAGCATGGATGCAAATAACTCCTTAAGTTGGTGGCAAAAGAAAAAAAAATAAAACAACAAACCAACACAAAAGCAACCCATAAAATTATTGTATTGCTGCGCTGCCAGAACTTGGGACTAATGTCCTCTCTTCCCACCCCAAGGAGCACTGATGGCAATAAGGCTCATAAATGCTGCTTTTCACTTGATAAGGCACTAAGCATGTGTAAAAATAGACTGAAGAAACTCATAATCTCTCTCTCAACTGATAATTCCCTAGAAACCAAGGAGATGGGAGTGATATATGCATTGGTGACAAACAGTTGTGTTTACAGCTGCCTGTATTTCCAGGTGAGCCGTCCTGCAGAGAACCAGCTAACTCAGTCCAGCTGACATTTTTATCATTTTATGGTGCCTTTACGGTACAGCAGCTTTTTTTCATGTTTTCCATTGGAAGCGTCTGCTTTCATCACAGCAGCGTTCCCCAGTTAGAAGACTTCCTCCTAACCAGAGAGAAGACTCAAATCAACACAGAATCATGCAAAATTCCAACCTGGATCTGGTATAAGGGAAGTTGCTGTTAAAAAATCCACACTGATATAGCCTTAGCCAAGGCTGGTCCATCTACATCATTGCAGGCATTTCTAACTCAATATTGCATGTAGATATTTGTGTTATCATGAAGCAAAAAGCTGAATTTTGTTTCTTTTCTCAGATTTGATTCTGCTTGAGTTGTAGCAACCCAGTTGGGTCTCTCTTGGCTTAGGAGCTGTCATAGAACCCCTGTGTTACCTGCCTGTGTGACTCCACTGAGAGACAACAACCATGCCTGTATTTTCCCAGCTTCATAACTGGGTTTTGGCCAAAGAAAGAGGCAAATCTGGAGAATCTGGGCTTCATTTTAAGAGAATGAAGAAGCTTACATTGATACCTTGAGGGTGGTAAGACACTGGCCTAGGTTGCCCAGAGAAGTGGTCGATGCCCCATCCCTGGAAACATTCCAGGTCAGGTTGGATGGGGCTCTGAGCAACCTGCTCTAGTTGCGGATGTCCCTGCTCTCTGCAGGGGGGTTGGCCTAGGTGACCTTTAACGGTCCCTTCCAATCCAAACCAGTTTGTGATTCTGTGGTATCCCACTAACATCTCCATTTTCCTAAGCACAGATCAGCAGCTCACACAGGAATGATGTTACCTTGGTTTGGTGAGTTACCACTTATTCCCTGTGCTGCAATAAACTGGAAGTGGTTACCAAGAAGGTGCACATCGTTCAAGCAATGAGTGGTAGTGAAGTCTAGCTGTGGCAATCTTCTAAAAGGCAGTAAGGATGCAGCACACCATTGATCCAATGTCATCAAGAACACAGCAAATGGTACCCAAAACCATGAAGGAAGCCATCCTGGGAACAGTCACTTGCTCTAATCCTGAGGTTTTTTGTAGAGCTGCTCAGATACTCCTACCTGAGACAGAATCACTAAAAGTACCATGTGTGTACACACAGCCACATTCTGCAAGCCCAGCAGCAGCTGGGTTTTGCCTTGTGAGGCTGAGGAGTAAAAGCACATTAAAGAGAGACCTCATGGCACCATGGAAGTCTCCACAACCTTGGACGAAAGGAGCATTGCAGGAGAGGAGTAGGGCAGCTCAGCCTCCACTCACTTCCTTTTCCACGCTTGCCAGGTATGGACGTGTCACAGGTAACACATGTACCCTATCCGTGGCCAAGGCGGAAGGGAGGAGATGAACAAATAAGCCATCAGAGACATGCCAAAGAACCCTGACCTCTCCATTTTGTGCTAATGGACCATCTCAGGAGGCTTTGCACAACAGGAGACACACAAGATCTCCCTTTCTTTCTGAGTCACCTGGGCTGCGATTGGTTACTTGTCTCCAGTGCTGTCAGCCAGCTCTGCTGCCTGCTGGACAAGGCGAGGAGGAAGCCCAGAGAGATGATCGAAGCCCCATCCCTGGAAACATTCCTGGTGAGGTTGGATGGTGCTTTTGAGCACCCTGCTCTAGTGGCAGACATTCCTGCTCAGTGCAGGGAGTTTGGACTGGACTAGATGCACTTGAAAGGTCCCTTCCAACCCAAACTGTTCTATGAAGTGGTCCAGTGCCTCCATCTGCTCTCACTTTCCAGCCAGGGAAACAATTTTCCCCTGTGAGGTCACACACCAATGGACATCTCTCCAGCCCTGCCGTGGGGATACACGGGGGAAAAGCAGATCTCCAAACTGCACCCAGGAAGCACTGGGATAAATCAGAGCTATGCTGGGCCGTGGGGGTGAGGAACCCTCTGAGGTGATGGAAAGGGGGCTGCATAAATACTGTGATCCCTCCTCCTGTCCTTGACCCATGTCCTCACAGATCACCCACCACTGCGTAGAGGGCAGGAGCCAGCACAGTACTGCAAATACAGGAGATGATGACCTAGCAGAGGGGAAGTGGGACTGGGTATTTTGGGACTCAGGAGCACTGACAGGTCTGAAAGAAACATTTCATGTAGCAGGTGCCTGACAAAGGCTGCCCGTACAAAATAATCACCAAGCTCTTCTCCAACCCCAAGACTCTCTTCTCCATAATGACATCCAGATTCTGAGACAACTTTTCCAAATAGATGTGGGGGTTGTGCACCTCTCTCCATGACAGGCAGTAGCCTGCAACTCTTTTAACTCTTGGATGAGACTGGGAAAAACTACAAGGAAAAAGATGCAGATCCAACACCCTGGGACTTCCCTATCCCTTGACACTCTGTTAAAGCAGGCGGCTAAGTCAGATATGCCACAGCCTTGGGAGGCTTCAAGGTGGAGGTGTGATGGCTGAAGGAGTTGCATTATCATGGTCTAAGCCATGAACCACCAAGAGCAGAAGGAACTGCAGATGGAGCCTAGAAAGGTATAGGTGGGAGGACACAGATTACCTTTTGAGCATCTCTGACCATGTCATCACTGGAGGAACTCATCTCTGGTTTCTTTTCTGTCTTCTTTTCTTCATATTTTTCTTCTTCAGAAGAGACTTCTTTGTCACTGATGTTGCTGGCTAACTCCTCCAGCTTCCTCTTCAACTGCTCTTCCTCGGCATCAGGATCAAATTGGGACTCTGGGGCTGGAGTCTGAAGGAGTAGAAGAAGAGAGTTGTGTAAGAGTCTCCTGTGGTGGACAATGGGGCATGCCCAGATCCAGACACTCACCAAGACTGGCCAACAGAGGAGCTCGAGGAGTATGACCACAGATGGACTTTGCAAAGGGGACTTCAAGCCCCCTCTCCACACCTGTTTTCACAAGGGACAGTCAGACTACCCAGGGGAGCATCAAAGCCCAACAAGCTGTGCTTCAGCTTCACGCTGAGGAATACAAACCCTTGATCTAAAGAACCTCCAGTCACATTTCCTTCCTCCCTCCAGAACGTGCTTGTTTTTCCTGTGGAAAACTGCTTTCCCCTCTCCCCTTAAAAAAGTGTCCCCCAAATGGGGCATTTTGGGCCAAAACCCACCACTTACTCATTAGGAACCATGGCATGGCTGGTGGCTCTGAGGGCAGAGATCACAGTGACCCAGAGTCCACTAAGATGAGGGAAGCAGCCACGTGAACTATTGTTCCCCGAGGTAGCCTTTAGGTAGTCTTATTTGCAACAAGAAAACATGCTGCCAATTTTCCTGTAGGATAGATGGCATATTTCTACCTAGCCCTGTTATTAGGTGCAACTCATGGTTACCTGGAGAAGAATCCTATTAAACTTCCAGGTGCTGGAAGGGATCTCCAGAAGTTACTCAATCCAGAATAAAATTGTCTGTGTCATGTCTGGTAGGTTTTTGTCTAACCTATTCCTAATGACCTTGAACAATAGCATCCACAGCAGGCAATCTTTCTCCCAGGCAATGTATTCCAGGGCTCTGCTATCCTTTCTGCTAGAGAGCTTTGCTTAATAGTTCACCTCAACCTGTCCCACGGTAGTTTAGACCCATTGCCTCTACTCCAATCTGCCCTAGACATGGGAATAAAGCATGGGAACCTGTAAACATGCACATTTTATGCTCCTCTGGTTAGATTTTCTGGCAGAAACACTGAATTACTACAAATGTGGCCATCCTCATTATGAATTTTAGAAAAAAAAAAGAAGAAATCACATTGCTTTATCTATGCCTACCAGACTCTCTAATTATCACTGTCCATTTCACTGAGCCATCAGCTGCCAGAGCAGCTCACGGTGATGGGTTCACATGAAGGAAGAGTACATAGTCTAAAATTAGAAACCCCCAAATCAATGTTAAGTGACCTAAGTATTCACAGATTCTACATCATTGCCCAGCTTTAACTTAATTTAGCTGTTTTCTTCCAAGCTGGATGGCATGGTAAGACAGGGGCACGTCAGAAGGGGTACAGAAATCCTTCTTGACTCAGATCTCATATCTGCAATAACCGGATGACTTCCTCATATGTACTAATTGAGTCTCCCATGATTTCAAATGAGTTGTCACAGCTCTGAGGATGTACCGACACCCACTTCACAATATTCCTAAAATTAGCATTGCATGGAGTATCAACCGGAAAACCTATTTTTCTTGTGCAGGAGGGGCAAGGAAAGCACCACCTTGCACAGGGCCCTAAATGCCACGGGTTAAATTCAATTCAGTTTCTGTCTTGTCGTGCAATGTTTTCTAAGGCACTCCATCACCTGGAACTAGAGGAGAGCCTCCAAGGGCAAAACAGAATTAAAATCAAACGATCTGAGTCATTTTTGGACTCGACGATCTTAAAGATCTTTTCCAGTCTAAATGATTCTATGATTCTATTTTGTCTATCCATCTTTCTCCTTGCAATGCTGGCTGTTCCAGAGAAGCCCCTCCAATGACAAGGGGAAGGGACCAGCACAGCCCAAGCTCTCTCCCTGCAGACAGCGACCCAGCTTTGCCCGGTTACCTCATCAGAGCGCACCAGGATTTTTTCCTCCAAGCGGTTCAGCATACGTTCGATTGCGGACATGCGTTTGTTGAGCTCATGAATCTAGAGGAAAGGAGAGAGAGAGAGAGAAAAGAAATAGAGAACAGACCAGCCACCACTGCCAAGACAGTAAGGAAACAGTGCAACCAGCAGAAAGCAAGCAGCAAGACACTACCACTGTGGGTTCAGTTAAAAGACGTTAAAAAATAATGTCTTTTAAAAGTGGCCCTGGATATGTTGACGAGCTCCAGGAGGTGCACAGCCTCTCCTTGAATCTGGAAAACTCCAAGCAGTGCTGAGTACCCAGCACATCGCAATTCCCACCCAAGCATCTGTAGCTTTGACGCAGTGGACGTAAACCCACATCACTGGCCCTGCTATGTGCTTGTCCAGACACAGGGCATTGTAACAAAGCCATTTGTCTTCCACTTCCTTCTAACACATTTTTCAAGCAGCTGCTACCCTATCGGCCCCTGCCAATACAGCGCTGGAAAGGAAGAGGGAAAGCAAGAATTTCCCAAGAACAATTCCAGATAGAAAATGAAACCTGAGCATTTTCCCCAAGACACTTTGACATTTTCTGATGGCTCCATGCATTCATTTACCAAGATGTTTGCCCCTCTTTTCTCCCTTGCTCTGCTAACTGAAAAAGTGGCATGAAGAGAAAAGACAAGAGAGGAGAGAGGAGAGGAGGCCAAATCCTGAAAACCCAAGAGAAGTTACTTTCTATGCTCAAGAGCCAAGACAAACTTTTGTGGCTGAATCACTGAAAACATTAAAGGAAGCTTCCATTCCCACCTGTTTTATAAATTGAAGTTTTGCTTTCTTTAAAAAAAAGAAGTCTTTCTCCTTTGATCCAAACAATGAAACACAAATGATGAGAAACATTGCCCATTTCCTAACGCTACCTCCCTCATCACTGCTGCCTTCCATTCAAAGGGGAACAAGCAGCAAATGCTGTGAGTAAACGCAGTAACAAAGACATGCGAGGGCTTGGCTTTGTTTTTATATTTCCATCTTCTCACTTAGTTTTTGCGCTTACTAGTATTAGATTAATTGGAGCCTCACAACAGCTTGGAGAGATTGCATCTGCATAAGGGAAGACGAATATAAAAACCTGACACTGGAGAGCAGAGTGCTGTAATTACCATCCCCAACTGAATGCATCTTTAAGCAGCATTAAACCCACAGGCAGGAAGCAATCCAATCCATCTCTAAGTGGTTTCTTAGTACTGCTTAACGCCTGACTGTTGAATCACTCCCGGTGACAATGTCTATGATGGGCCATCAGCTTCAGAGGAAAAGATGGTGACGAACTGAGCACTGGTGCTACCCTGTCTCCATAACATAGAGGTTGGGAGAGGTCAGAGCATAATGCATGGTCTGCTGTTGATGGGCTACAAGTAGAGGAGCTGAAGAGCTTACTTCCATTCTGCTTCCTGAGCAAGGCTGGTTTTAATGCATGGTGGTCACCCCATTAGGGTGCACCCCTGTCAGGAGCTGGACCAGCCTGCACCTCTCTCTGCATGACAAAGAGCTGGAAAACATTGCCCTGTATTAACACATTTGAAGTGAACGATCTTAAAACACAGTCCATAAGGAGGACATCAGTTAGGGCAAACCATCACTTCCAGCTGAGGAGGGAAGACAGGTCTCTCTAGCAGAGATGCTGTCTCTGATCTCTCAGATACCCAAGACCTCCAACAGAGGGTTTATGTAAAGAAGAGGAGCCAGGTACCATCAAAGCCTTGGGAATCCAGAAACACTGAGCTCCCTTGAGGTACAGCAGAATGGCTTTTGAGGAGAAACTTGGCAAATTGGTGTTATTCCTTGTGGCTTGGTCCTGTTCCTACCTGTCTTCTAAAGACCTAAAGGCAAAGACCTGCACAGTTACCAATTCAAGGTTTAAGAGGTTTTTTTAATAGCGGTTTTATTTAAAATTTTTGTTCTAGCAACTTCAGCTCCTGCAGTCACAGGGTGAGGGAACAACCTTTGTTGTCATTATTGGAAAAGTTAAGTTTCTTGTGTTTGGGACTGGACAGTGTATCCTCTCTAGAATTAAAGCAAAAGTGATTTTCAAATCAAACATATTTTGACAAACTTGCACCTAAGGCAGTTTTAAGAAAGATGGTTTTCATCTGTGGGGTCAAAGTGATGCAGGACAAAGAGTCGAGCTCTCCACTTCTTGAAACCTTCTGATGCTAACCAGGAAAACATTATTTTTGAAGCCAGGCTATGGAATTCTAGACCCTGTAGCCCACAGACCGACATCTTGAATTGCCAAAGGGCTCAGCCTCTGAGAAATGCAGCACCTGGTTGACCAGTCGTACTCAGCCATCCTTGCTGTGCTCTGGGATGTCCCATCAGGGGCTGAGATACTCCAAAAGCCCTGGAAATGCCTGTAAGCAACTCAAGAGCCACTGCTTCAATGCTCAGGAGAATACAGTCTGCTACTCGCTGTCCCAAACCCCTCCTGGCCTGTCACTGCCCTCCTGCCAGCCTCAGCTCCTCCATCTCCTCCAGTCTCAGAAGGCAGCGATGGACACCAGCCTCTTCTGTATCTCTTCCGGCTCTGCCAATACAACAGAGCTGGCTAGCACCAGAACCTGAATGTTCTTGCCATTTCTCTTCTTTGGGCTTGTATCTGGCCTCTCCTTGGCCATCAGTGACAACAATGCACATGTGCATCATTCTGAAGTTAATGGTCCAGCACAGAGCCAGGTCTCTTCCTGCTGGGCAAGGAGAAGGCTCAGGGGAAGGATGGTTGCTAGCTGTAAACACATCAGCAGCATAAAGGGCAGGAAGGATGGAGAGCTATTTAAGCTAATGAACGACGTTGGCATAAGAGGAAATGAGGTTAAATTGGGAGTGAGAAGATGTCTTTTAACCATTAGAGTGACAAGGCTTCACAGCAGCCTTTGTGGCTGCTGGACCACCCTGAAGCAAGAGCCTGGCCAGCTGATGGAGGAAGTCAGCTGAAGCGTTGGTAGGAATCTGGCCCCATTTGCCCACTGCAAAGCAGGGTGCACATTTCATGCCTAACGTACCGTGGCCTCATTAGGGACACCCAGTCCAGGGTTCTTCCATTTACTGCTGACTGAAAAAGGAATGGCATTTACTAATGAAAACATGTGCCAAGAGAAGTAAATGGCAAAGGAGACGTCTCCCTACACAGGGTACATGAAGTGTGGTGCTGAGAGGTGGTTCTGGCTACAGTTTCCCCTGACAATTACCCAAAGAGGGGTCAAGGACATGTAAAGTTACCAGCTGTGAGCAGAGACCAGCAGCTGGCTCTCCCTGTGTATCTGTAGCCAAACACCACCCTCCATTTTGCTACTCTAGAGGTCTGAAGGATGCTTTACTATTCTCATCACCCACCATCCACAAAGGTGGCGTCAGGAACTGCAGGTCCTTGCTTGACAATTAAAACACAAGCTTGTAGCCTTTTCTGACACCCTTCTCTAGACTGTTTCCATTATTTGGGAGGGGTATGTGACAGGTTGTCCTGACCCAGTCCTACCAGGGCAGGAACACTAAAGGCTGCAAAAGAAGAAAAGGATCTTGATGCTCATTAAATATCCCTCTCCAAACCCCTGTCTGATGAGAAAGCATTAGCACGTTCAATTGAAGAAAGCCTTTTGGGGGGCACAGAAAACAATAGGTGACTCGCACATTAATAAGGACAAGCTGGAAAATTAACAGCAGTGACGGCAGGCTTGTTCCTGTGACAGCAGCATGGGCAGCGTGAAGCACCAACCAGTGCCTGATTTTCTCTTTGTCATGACTGCAAAAGTAGAAGGGCTGAGGGAAGACCTTGGAGAGGAAGTACAGAGCTCCAGCATACTTCTGCTTCATCCTAAAAGGTCAGAGAAATGTCTGTTCTCCCTCATCTTAATGAATGAAGGAACCTTAAATGCACCTTTCCAGGTCTCAGCCCTGCTCCCATTTCACAACCACCTTGGCAGGCCACTCATAACATGGAGGGCAGGACATGGCGTGGGCTTTCATGCCGCTGGTGGCACGCAACCATGACGTGACACCTAGACAAGCCAGCTCCTAGGTCATCCTGCAGGCCTGCTGTATTGCCCTGGCAATGCAAAGTAGCTACACCCTCAGCTTCTTCGGTTTCTGAGCTGAAAAGGAGGAGGGATCTTGAGTCTACAGAGGTCTGGGACCCATTCTGCTCCCTCTTGGGCACACACATGGGAAGCATGGGCACCAAACTGCCCCTGTGCAGAAGAGGCAGCAGTTGTGTGGGTATTTAGGGCACACCACCTGTTCTACTAGCATACCACATCCATCCTGGTTAGGAGACTACCATGGTTGCACTCTGCCATCATTGCTTCTCTTCTCTGAACCAGTCTGTACCTTGCAGATAACAAGTGCTGTTAATGGCAAGAGAGGTTTGGCCACCAACCTGGTCTCACAAGAGGTTCAACAGCTGTTTGTTACCTGATTCCCAGAGTGGCTGACATTCTCCTGGGAAGAGGCTCTGTTCCGGCGTTTCGTGTGATGGGGAGGGTAGGTAGGGAACTGGGCTCCCTTCAAGTCCTCATCAGAGGTGTCCATATCTGCAGAGTACCGGGCTCGGGACTGCTCATTCCAGGAGCTGCCTTTGGAGAGAGAAGGCTTCAGCACAAAGTTACAAAAGATTCACACCCTTGAGTTCCTTCCTGGACAACAGCCCCATCCTTAAAACAAGCAAATAATGAGGCATTTTTCCAGATCACATTTTCTCCTTTGACTTGTGCAAGTGAGACCAAGGTTAAGGATGTCTACACTGGACCAGGCTGTAGCTCCACCCACTGCGGCCACCTCTCTCAGCCAGGTCCTGCACATCGCTGCAGAGATAGCGGTGGGCATACGGAGCATTCTTGCTCTCTCATACCCCAAACAGCCAGGCCCCTCACCAAAAACTGCTATTGCCTTTCCAGTTTTGTTGGGTCTCAGGTTTGAACACTGCTCTTCATGCATTATCCAGGTTCTGGAAGATATTTAGCTCAGGCTAGAGAGGTACCAGTCTAGGATGGAGCATTTAAAAGAGTGGAAAGTCACCTTTTTAAAGGAGAATTTCAAGTGAGACAAACATAATGGAGAAAATTGAATTAACAAGCCAGAGGACCCCGGTGCTTTGTCACTGCAGCAGGACTCCAGGTGGGAATTTGAACAGTGCACGGTAAGGTTTACTCAGTGTTTCCTAGTGCCCTGAAAATACAACCAAGGAGTTGGACACCCAGAAGGATATATTCTACAGCTGCATGTGCACAAGCCAGTACCTACCCTCCTGGCTCTGCTATCACAGCAGGAAAAATAAAATCTTGTCTAGACTTAAGGGGGTGTTTCCTGGTTCCTGTAATCGATTGGGACATTGGAGGGAGGTGCCGCGCCTCAGATTCCATTTGGGGGACTGGTCTGGGACCCCAGTGGGTGGACCGCATCCCTTGGTGGGCGGACCCTGGACATCTAGGGGGCGGATTGTGACACTGTGCTTTTCCCAAGAAAGGCTGGACCTGATGATCCTTGAGGTCCCTTCCAACCTGGTATTCTGTGATTCTATGAAACACTGCACCATCATTTCCTAGGGTATCTATAGACTGATGAAACCACAGATCCTGTAGCCTTCCAGTGCACCCTACAAGGATGATACTTAGCAACCCCCAGCACTTTCCACCTGTTCTTGTCCATTCTTACTCCGGTGCAAGTGCCCTTAAAGCTCAAAGATTTCTGCACTCAGAAATGTCCTTTGGCAAGGAGTTGAACTCCTCTGCCTGCATATCCTGTTGTTTATATAATGTCAATTTGGTCATATCTAGTTTCTACCTTGGACAAGACTGGTAGGTATGAAAAGGATGGATACCTTAAGAACAACCCCTCTGGCTTTGAAAAATGAGTTTGTTGGGAACAAGACTGGCCCATTACAACTAGATAACTTACAGTCAATTCTTTCATGAGAAAAATCACTTTTGCAGATGGATATTTTGTCTGACCCTCAAGCCTTTTAGTGGTTTTCAGGTTGTTAAAAAAAATCAAAGAAATTTTCATTTTGGTATAACTTTTGCAGCCACTTCTCCTCACAAGGATAGAAGAGGAGCCTGGCCACAGACACCTACCAGGTTTTGCATTTCTTTCCAGGCTCCTTCTCCTTGAATTGACAGTGAGCCGAACCTCTGTGCTGAAGTGTTGCTCGGGAGGGCTCACACCTGGTCCCTGTTCCTGCAAGACGTGGTGGAAGACCAGATCTGCATCCCCGATTCTGGACTCCTTCTGGGAGGCATCTTCGGCTGAGCTGGGGAAATCTGGGAAGGACTGAGAGATGAGGGTTGCTGCTGAGAAGCTGCTCGTGAGGATTCCTTGCCTCTCCTGAGCTTCACTCCTAGCTTTATCCTCCAATACATGCATGGATTGACCTTTTATGATGCCAATTCCTAATAATCCAGTTTAAAGACTTGTTTTGGTTGCTGATGAGCCCCGAGCAATACTTCTCATCACTACCAGGGGGCACTGTGAATTTTTACAAGAACTAGGCATCAAGTCCCTTCAGCTAGGCTGCAAAAAGCTCTGGTCTTTCAAAATACCATCAAAACATCATGTCCTTTTGCTTATTCAAACAACAGCCACCTTCTGCCCCGCTAATAATCTGCAACAGATAAATCTGATTCAGATAATCTCGCCTGAGGCCAGCCCTTCCTAGACTCATGTTGAATTCTGCTGCATAAAGACAGGCTTAGATAAAGAAATAATGAATCTATTTATTTTCCCCAAATTCTATATTGATTTAGATGGAATTGTGCCCATTGTTTCTTTAAAAGCCTTTATTACACAGCTCAACACACCCTGCTTCCTCCCAGGAGCGGAGTTTAAAGTGTCACAGTATCATTACCAGGAAGAAGGAGCAGTTTAATTTTTTAAAAGTGAAATTTCAACAGGAAAGGCAAAGAGGAGGAGCCCTAAAAGCTTGATCTGAAGCACCTCAGGATGGAAGAACTTCTGTCACATCCAGGGCAAGCCTGTCTGTGTTCCTCCCCAGGGCTGGAAGGTGGGGATCTCACCAGCCCTTGGTGAGATCACGGGGTGCAGCTCGCTGCAGTCACTTGTGCTGCAGCTGTCTGTAGGTCCTGCTCCTAGTCAGGATCTCCTGACACTAAGGCACATATAGACTCCTATACAGAAATAATCAGCGTTCATCCAGTTTTCATTCTCCCCATGCTCTCCCCTCTGACTGATGGGGCCCCCACCCCATAGATGCCATCGCTGCAGTCACACTGTCTCTGTGGGATTAATCTTCTCAATCTCAGAAATGCTGTGTGCCCCATGAAGTTGCTGGCCAGCTATGTCACCGATGCCATCATATGGCAAAACCAGCCCTGAACTGGATGGGATGATGGGAAAAGAGTCTGGTTTCATTACGTGCCATGAGTACTGGACTTCCAAAAGCTTGCTGGAAACTAGAGTGTCCCATAGCCTCAGGACAACACAAGAAAGCTGTTTGCAGAGAGTAAAGAAATGGGCAGGGAGAAGGCCATCTCTCAGATAAGGTGGTATCTCACCTTACCACTAATCCTTGCTTCAGTCAGGTGTCCTACTCCTTTGCCTGAGGCAACGGATTTCACACGGGAGAAGAAAGAGCAAGTGGGGCTGTGGGGAGCAAGGATTGGCACCATTGCCTCTTGACACCAGCTGAGGGAAGTTTTGATTGCTGAAGGAGGAGGTAGCAGAGGTAGCAAGGAGGAAAGAAGCCCCCCGGCACTCTCCCAGTACCTGGAAAGCATCCGGGCTGCTGGCTGCTGGAGAGAGCTGCACAGACTGGCGACGAGACTGAGCAGAGTACTCCGAGTCCAGTTCGAAATCAAAGGGATGGACAGACAGCAGGCGCTTTGTCTTGCGCATCTTAGTGTAGAAAGTGCAAGAAAGGAAAATTCAGCATAAACCACAGTTGACCTTGAAGAAAGGGGGAGGAAGGGCCCTTCTCTCCTTAGTTCACCTGAGTTTGCACAGCCCAAAGCAAGGCTCCTGCTTTTTGCAGAGGAAACTTGGGTCTGACCTTGTCCTGCTTGCAGGAAGCCAGGTATATAGGGCAGTGTGTACCTGTACTGACATCAAGAAAAAATGGTTTCCTGATTTCCACAGTCTCTGGCTCAGGACTGTGGCCATGAGCAGGCAGTGAGAAGCTCTCTCCTGGTTTATAAACGCGCTATGGGAAAGCTGAGGTATGTTACAGCTCTGAGAAAAATCCAAGGAGATGCTTTTGAGACCTGAAGCATATCCCCATCTTCAGAGAAAGGATGCCTTGGGGCAGATCTCGCTGGATATTTGGGAGGCCATCAGATGCCTTGGGACAGGAGCAGCTTGGACAAGGCTCTGAGACTTCAGAAGCAGATCAAAATGAATTATGAAGTGTGTGAAATGCAGCACATACCTGCAGCCACAGGCTGAGATGGTATGTGTGTAACAGCATGGATGTAACCGTACCAGCATTTCAAACACTAGCAGATTTCACACATGCTGCAGGGACAAATAGACTTCCCATCGGGCTTCTTAATCTGCACAGACAGTCCCAGAAAAATCCAGAAGATAATTCAATATACTCATGAACACAGCTG
The DNA here is from genome assembly GCA_033124195.1 of Coracias cyanogaster. Lineage (NCBI taxonomy): Eukaryota > Metazoa > Chordata > Aves > Coraciiformes > Coraciidae > Coracias > Coracias cyanogaster. Next base: position 27,122 of record JAVSBS010011022.1, read on the forward strand.
TGCTTTGCTGCTGTACCAGGTGTCTCTTCTTCTACTAAAAAAAACAAGTGGGTGCTCATTATATCGATAAGAGCTGGGACTTTTTTATCAGTTGTGGACATCCTCAGTGTCAGGAGTGGGTCTTTTTTCCAGAGGACAAGTATTTGTTATTTTACTGACTTGGTTGTTCCTACACAAACTGGGAAAGGGGCTTATTTCAGAGAAGGAAAACAGAGAGAAAGGCCCAGTTTTGAATGTGGCATAGAAAACCACCACCACCACTGCTGCCACCGCCACCCAAGGCAGGCCAGCAGCAGCTGAGGTCACAGGATGAGGCAGAAGGTGCCCCCAAACAAAACACTTACTCTGCTGTAGCACTCTGCTTCAGCTCCACGAAGGACATTGTCTTCATCATTGCTGTCGTCTGCAATGTCACCGCTAGTGAGGAGCTGGCATTCACCTGGAGGGGAGATAGTGACACGCTGTGTATGGGCAGCTGCTGCACCCCATTCCTGGGGGAGGTAAGTCCTCACCATGGTGGTCACACCAAAGCATGTGTAGGTGAGGGTGAAAAGGTCCAGATTAGAAATCCCTCCACAAATTATTTTCCTTTGAAATTTTTTTTTCCATACTACTGTGTGCCCAGTAGGTTGCACAAGTAAAGGGAAGGGAACAAAGGATGGGAAAGGGACAGGAACATCTTAAGGTAGCCCCAGTGCTGCAGCTGGCATGCAGGGACCACAGTCTAAGGGCTGTAGGGTAGAAGATCTCTGGGCAAATCCAGGCAGTGCTGCAGATACCCACTCTTAGCACCTGATCTTGCAAAAGCTTGCCTGGCCTCTCATTGCTTCCCCTTCCATCACAAACATGAAAGGGACCAGCGCAGGGAGATGAAGGGCACCTGCACCACAGAGAGCACACTGAGGTCCACCCAGTGACCCCAGTGTTTGAAGGCACTACAGCTCAGCCCAACACGGCTCTGCTTCTGCTATACCTGGTTCCCATCAGCCAACTCCGCTATCTGTCAGTGATCCGTGCCTTTCTAGGTCCCTGTCTCTGTACCCTGATTACTGCCAAGCCCAGCAGTACATTGGGAACCACACAAATGCCAGATCAAGTCCAAAGTCAAGGCAGGCAAATTGCTCTTTCCTACATCAAATGGCAAGGTGCAGCAAATCTTTCATACAAGGGCTGCTAAAGAACCCAATCTGAAATCCCAAATACAGTGAGTTCCTTAAGATTATGGCCAGCTTTAAGCATATGACATAGGTGCATCGAGATGATGAGTACCTGCAAGCTTGAAGCTTGCAGATACTGTTGTATCCGAGTCTACCCTTGGAGACCCCAGTTGCACTGCAGTGCAAGAGATTAGCATTACAGTCCACCTCCACTGCAGTGGATAGAAGTTCTTCCTGGTCCAGCCACACCAAAGCACACTGGAGTGCCCATAGTCTGAGGGTGTGAAGAGAAAAGACATTGGAAACCTCTCTTGAAATTCAAGCCACATGCTGCAATTCTCTTTTTTACTTACTGTTGATGTCTGGCAGGCTATAAACTCTGTCATGAAGACCTAAATGAAAAGAAAAATGGTGACAAAAATAAATAAGCACGCATTCTGTAAGTACCTCGCAGGGAACAAGCCTCAGAGCTACAGTTAACTGAAGTTCTCATTCTCTAGCCATCACAAGGCACAATCATTTAAAAGGCTCTTTAGACAGAACAAAACAGGCACTTGGAGATAGGACTTGACTTTTAAAAGTCAAGGAGCTCATTGCTGACACTTCCACAGTCCTGATGTAACACGCCTGGGAGTGCAGCAGCAGGAGAAGGCACAAGCAACAGCAGATGGCCACGCAAAATGCAGTGGGCTCGTGTCATTCTGCTGCACCTCCTGCAACAAGAGGTACGTCCCAGGAGGAGATTCTTAAGCAAGATGCTTAAGCTTGAGGGTCAGGCCAATTCACTGGCATTAATTAAGTAATAATAACAAAATCATCTCTTTTTAAAAGACATCAGAATCTTGATTTAAAGAAGCCTAAAGTATCCTGATGCTTGGTTTAGTTTTCTCAGATTGTCCTTTCAGCGTGTTCTGATTCATTTTCAGGCTGAACACCACATAAATGGTCTCACAGTCCATTAATTTTACATTCAATGCCACGACCCTCCAAGCTTTTCCTGATATTTCTGCCTTAAGTGGTCTGGATGAAAGAGTGATTGGAGCAATTGAATCGGCTGCTTACATCTACGGCATTTGTGCAAACTCTTCTGTGGCTCCTCAAGGTGGGAATAAAAGCCACGCTGCTTTTAAAAAGGCAATAGGCAAAGCAGCGCAGGCGCTGTATGACTGGCAACTAGCAGCTACCCAGCAAATAATACTGTGTTAATAACAGCTTTCAGCATTTGTTTATGCACTATCGGATCAATATCAGAAAGCAGGACGTGAGACATTTTAAACTAAGCATGAGCTATTCTAAAGTGTGCAGTAAAAACTTAAATCTTAACAGAGAAAAAAAATCTACCAGAGCTGTGGCTGTCAGAACAAACACACAGCTCTGAACATCTGCTTCCTCCTCAAGATGTTTTGAATGATTTTGAAACCACATGGCTCTCAGAGCAGCACCAGGGCTGATGGTCCTCCATTGGTGCATGTCAATATGGTGCTGCATAGAAGCCCCGTGCACAGCAGTGCTGGCAAACCCCCAGTGTTCCTCCTCACCTAGAAATGTGGAGTTCAGCCCCTGCCCTGGCTGCAGCCTGCCATAGAGGGACTGCAGCACTTTGGCACTTCCAAACCGCTTGAAACGGGATCGCATATGTTCATAGTACCACTCCAGGGAACCGATCTTCACGATCCTGCCCAAAGAGAGGATGCACAGGTGAGCCAGTTCAGTCATAGAATCCTTCAGGTTGGAAAAGACTTCTAAGATCACTGAGTCCAGCCACTAACCCAGCACTGCCAGGTCACCACTAAACCAGGTTACTAAGCACCACATCTACACAGCTTTTCAATCCCTCCAGGGATGGGAACTCCACCACTGTCCCAGGCAGCCTGGGCCAGGCCTTGAACACCATTTCAGGAAAAAAAAAATTCTAATGTCCAACCTAAACCTCCTCTGGTGCAACTTGGGGCCCTTTCCTCTTTGTCCTATCGCTGTTCCTTGGGAGAAGAGACTGACCCCCACCTCACTCCAGCCTCCTTTCAGGGAGTTGTCAAGAACAAGAAGGTGTCCCATGAGCCTCCTTTTCTCCAGGCTCAATAACCCCAGGTCCCTCAGCTGCTCCTCACAAGGCTTGCTCTCTAGACACTTCATCAGCTTTGTTGCCCTTCTTTGGACATGCTTCAGCTGCTCAATGTCCTTCTTGGAGTGAGAAGCCTAAAACGGAACACAGGATTCAAGGAGCAGCCTCACTAGTGCTGAGTCCAGGAGTATGATCCCTGCCCTATTCCTGCTGGGCACACTAGTGCTGACACAAGCCAAGATGCTGGTGGCCTTCTTGGCTGCCTAGGCACACACTGGCTCATCTTCAGCCAGTTTTCAATGAACAACCCCAGGTCCTTTGCTGCCAGACAGTTTCCAGCCACTGTTCCCCACGCCTGCATCATTGCAGGGGGTTGTTGTGACCCAAGTGCAGGACCCAGCACTTGGCCTTAATCCATTGGCCTGGGCCCATCAATCCAGCCTGGCCAGATCCCTCTGTAGAGCCTCCCGACCCTTCAACAGATCAACACTCTCACCTAACTTGGTGTTATCTGCAAGCTTACTGAGGGTGCCCTCAATCCTGTCATCTGGACCATTGAAAAAGGTATCAAACAGAACTGGCCTCAATATTGAGCCCTGGGGAACACCACTTGTGACTGGCTACCAACTGGATTCACCATCACTCTTTGGGCCTGACCATCCAGCCATGCCTATGGTGACCAGACCCTCACCCAGAAACCATCTCTTAACATAACCACAGCCTGTGTTTCTAACCAGCATACAGGAGTGCTGGATCTCGGCTACTCTTCTTGAGCCTCAGCCCCAAGACTTGCCTTGCCTCTCACCCTCCATCACAGGAGCGGTACCTGGAGAGGCGGCAGGGATCGCAGACCCAGCCTTGCTCCTTCTTGTTGTAGCGGCTGCAGTTCTTGCAGGTGTAGAAGTGGCAGTCTAGGCACTGTCTCTTGCTGTTCAGCAGGAACTTGAAGGGCTGGAGGCAGTGGACACAGTGGGTTTCGTTGAGGTGGGACTGATTTGTGAGGAACTCTCTCTTGCTGCTCTCCTGGTTGATCTTGCATTTCAGCTCCCTGCAGAAAACATCCCAAAACACAGGAACTTGTTTCTGTTGTTATTTCACCGCAAAGTCTCACATGGCAAATGCTGTCATGCCTCAGTCATTTCAGGAACGATTTTCCAGGGAGCATCCTGAGTCCTGCAGCTTGTGGAAACAGCTGTAGGGCAAATCTAATAAATAACATATCACGAGTTAAATAAGCTGGGCAAAGAAGTAGACTCCAGATTCAGGGCTCGTTACTATACATAAGGATCTGCCACTGTTAAATTTAAGATTAGAATTGATTGGGACAAAACCTGTACTGTTTGTTTCACGCGGTATTGATCATAAATCTCAGGAAGCTCAGGAAGCTCAGGAAAGCAGCTCTTCTTGATGTCTCTGGCTCCATCCCAACCTAACCCAATCTCTGAGCCTGAAGTGCAGCTGGGAATTAAAAGCTTTCTGGAATTCTCTGTTAAAAAAAAAAAAATTAAAAAATAAAAAACCCCTGAGATTCAAAAGGATTAAAAGGAGTTTTGATCTAATCCTTTAGTGCTAAATTCAGCAGACACTTTTGTTAAGGGCTGAAGATGTGCAATGAGGCCCTGGCTGTTCAGAGGACAGGAGGAGGAGGTGTTCATGACAGTCCTGTGAAAGCCTAGCCAACACAAGTGATTTCCAAGAGCACTTCTCCTGGCAGTCCAGCACTACAGGCTTCCTTTACTCCCCAGGCCTGGCTGCTAGAACAGCTCCTCATGCAGAAAGGTGCCTATGTGAGGCTGAGCCCCCAGTGACAATCAGGGCCAGCTAAAAAGCCTGTCGAGCTGGTGGGGGCCCACTGCACTACCCAAAGGCTTTCTGTTTGTTCCCCATGCCTCAGCTATGTTTGCCTTTGGGGCTATGGCTGAGAGGCAATGTTTGACTTGTAGGGAAGGTCCTAGAAGGTTGTTTTCTGTCTAGGCAGGGTTAGAAAGCTGCATTTTTCAGAGCAGAAGTCAGTCTGGGCCAAAAAGCCTCAAGCAATCAGCTCTGGAGCCTGCTTCAGGAGGACCACAGCATGGATCGCAGGGCTTCTGGTGATGCTCCTGATGCCCCCAGCCACTGCAGAGACAGGCTGATGCCAAGGCGACCGCAGCAGAAGCCTTGCTGGCCAGGATGCCAGGACATCCACGGAAGCAGTGATTTGGTTGGTGGTGGGAACTACATAAATGTCAGTCAAGCTAATCTCTGTTTAACCAAATCATCTTGCACACTGGGGATCAGCCCTTGTTTTTTTCCAGGAGAGACTTTTCTCACCAGCGCGCTGCCAGCATGCCAGGCTGTGCTCACTGTTACAGGGAGCAACAGCAGCTTGCATCAACCGAGGACCTGGGACACGTGAAAAATCTGTATAAACACTGAAATGGGCACCTACTTTTAACAGTCAGCTTTCACTGTTCTAGCAGTGTTTTGAATGACCTGGTGAAATGTTCAGCAATAAATTTATGTGGCTACTGAAAACAAACCCCCAAACAGAAAACCCTGGGGTTGGGCTCAGTGCTCTTTTTCTGCTTCTGTGCTAAGGTTGTTTCTAGCAGGATCCAGTCTTTCACTGGACTGCTTTTTCTGGTTCCCAGAGACTGGTTGGATCCCTTCACCTCCTCCTCCCCTGCCCATGAAATCTGCCAAGGGAAGGACAAGTCTCAGCCAAACCAGTTTAAAACCCACAGGAGCTGCATGCCGGCAGGAGCACAACCCAGCCCTTTCCCTGCTCTTCTCAATGGCAGAATAGATCAGCAGCAGTGGGATGCCAAATTGCAATTGGGTCAGTCCAGCTGAGCTCCCGGGGAGATACAGGGAGCTTTTCCCCAAAAATGGAGTTGCTGGCAGGGATATTTATGGAAAGAGGCAGGGAGAGTCCCCCACAAAGTGGCCATTATTTAATTTCTCAGGCAAAGCATTACCCTCGCATGGTTGTGCAGTTTCTGGCCCGCCAAAACCTTTGTCTGTTGTTGGTGAATAGCTCCTGCCAAAAAGAAAGCACACAGAAGTAGCAGAAAGGGAAGAAAAAGACCAAGCTGGAGGGGGAACATTTCTTCAAGGCTTGCAGGTTGAGACAAGCCCAGTGAATAGAAAAGCAAATGAACAGAAAAGCAAATGGGGCGACCAGAGCACAGGGAGCAGCATGAATGGCTGCAGGGTCTCCCATAATGTCACATCATGTCCCAGCTTGTTACAGGCAGTAAAAGCTCACATAGCTCCGTGTCCAGCATGCAGGAGTGTGGCAGACTTTCCTTGACTGCTGGTCTGGTCTGGTCTATGCCAGATATTACAGAAATATCTGATGTATGGCCTTAGCTGAGCTTGTGGAGAGAGGCAACCAAGCCTTGGACTGAGTGACACACTCTACCCTGGAGACTTGGGCAGTGCCAGGCACCTCTGGGTTAGGATTAAACACAATGAGAAAACAAGCCATGATTGCTGGGATAGAGGAAATGCTGCTTAGGAGAAGAGACAGCAGCCAGGTAGAAGTATCCCGAGACCTTTCCCATCTTACACCTGACATACCATGGCACTCAATTTGGGAGCCTCCTGGGCATCCCAGCGAACCCAGATAAACCAGTCTGGCGCCAAGGTCAGGCAGGTAAAGAATTCACCTCACCCACTTCTTTGCTGCAGGGTGCAGCAATGTAGCCTCCACCTCCTTCCTCCAGGCAGAGCTCAGATCCGTCACAAGGGAGACATTCGCCCTTTCTAGGGCAATAATTTTTTTAAATGCCCTTGTCTGATCTCTGTCCTGCACTTCAGAGCTACCAGCAGAGGAAGGCAGTAGATGATGAGACTAAATTATCTCTGCCTCCTACACAGGCTGGGTTTTCATAGGCAAAAAAATAATCAGGAGGTTCAAAAATATGTGAGAGAGCTTCTCGTGGCTGATAGTATGTAAACGGACAGGCTCCCACACAGCCTTACATGGAAACCCATGACAACAGGATTTTCAGGGTGCTTTGACAACTCAGATGCAGATAATCCCAAATGAAGCAGGATGACTCTCACCTTTCCCTTTGGATCTGACAAAGGAACCAATGAGCTCCTGGTCCCCAGGCATCGTCGTGCCATCGACACCAGCCCTGACTCATGAAAATCAGAGCTAGGGCTCAGTAGGAGCATGGCACTGCCCAAATCCATCCTGGCAGCACAGGCCTAAACCCTCACAATTTCTCATGCTCAAAATTTAATCTAATCTGACTGAACAATTTTTAAACAGCACTCTTGTCAAATGCCCTATTTGTAAGAACTTACAAAATATATCCATTTGCTCCTGCAGTCATTTTCAATCATTTCCCAATATGTGGCCCTCTAGAACTTTCCCAGGACGGCACAGACCTGAAAGCATATTTAAGGCTACTACAGCAGGTTTACTGCTTCTCTGTTATTTTTCCAGGATTCTTCAGGAGCCTGTGGACTCCCAGGACCCCCTGAATACCCACTCCTGTCCTAAAAACACAAGAATCATCAGATGATGCAAAAGCAAGGGAGCCAAATCCCATGCTTAGCTCCTAGGTAGGGTTTTCCCATGAGACCTGTGCCAGCGTCAAGCACCACAAAGGCATTTCCTGAGCAGGGGGGCCAGATACCTGCCTCCATAAACCACTGTGGTGGCACTGAGCCCTGTCGCTGCCGGTGGCACCTTTGCAGCCTGAACGCGTCACCTTGCTGCTGATAACGTAATCTATTAACCACCAAGTTTAATTTTAACAGCCACTTCCTGGCTGATTCCACCGCGCCCACAGTCTCAACATTTTATTCCTACAACCCATATGTAACAGGACATCTGCAGCTTTGGCTTGCTTGCACCCAGCCTTGTGGACCGCCGAGCAGATACTTACTCCAGCCGCTCCTCCTCTTTCTTCCGCAGATCAAAGTCCCGTTGAACGACTTCCCAAACATGCTTGGCCTCTTCATCGGTTAGCTTTGAGAGGTCCAGCTTCCTCCCCATCTTGTCCCAGCGAGGGTTGAAGCCGGTCCCGTTACCCGCTACCCCGCGCCCTCGCTCGCCGGTACCCTGGGAAGGAGGGGAGAGCTCTGCCCCACCTCCGTGGCTGCCCATATAACTGGGGTAGAGCCGGAGCTGTGGGCAGGCCAGCCGGCTCCTGGCAGCACCGCAGCCGGTCTGCCGGGCGAGCCTGCCCGCGAAGACGGGCGGTGAGCAGGACTGGCGCGGTGCCTATCGACTGTGGGGACTCCTCGTCACCCGGGCGGGCAGCCCTGCCTTTCCCTGGGGTCCTGCCCAGAGCTGCAGGCAGGTCCAGACCTCGTCTGCCTGGCTGGGCTTAAAGGAGATGTTTACTCTCAGATTAGCTGCCTGCTTTATTCAGGGTGCGCGAATCAAACGAAACCTTCAAATGCCTCCCCGGGGAAGGCAGGCCACGGGGTTTGGGGGGGTGCTGAGCATCCTCGGGAGGAGCTGTGCCTTCACACCCAGGGAGGCCAGCTCTGTCATGATGGGTTCTGCCCCATCACAACCCTCTGCTCCCCTGCTGTTGGTTCCCCAGCTCGCTCTTCTGTGTCTGATCTCACGAAAGCAATTTCCCCCCTCCCAACAGATTTGTAAGGAAAAAGATCAAGAGTATCTGGCTTCCTTCCATCAGTACAGCCACACCGGAGACTGGCCTCCTGCATTTGCTAACTGCTCTCACAGCGATTCGGGAAGCTGAGCTTTGCTTGTAGCAAACAGCTTAATTAGGGCACAGTGCTCCCCTCCTCTACACTTAGCGAGAAAAGGTGGCTTGACAGGATTTTGAGAAAAACGCTAAGCGTATCGCATACCAGAAGGGATGCATATTGCAATTATCCGACTACCAAAGCAGGTCTCTTACTCTGTGAAACGCTCCCTGTGCCTTTCAGCAGGAATTCCTCATGTGTTGGATATTAAAAGAAACCTCTCTCTCATCTTTGTCAGAGCAAGTATGGATCCTAACCACACTTTTTTCACCCCTTGACAGGCATCTGAACAGGGAGCAAGACAGCAAAACCAGAGGAAAACTCTTCTGCCTGATGGGACCAGCCTCCCTGCGCTCACTGCACTTGCCGACGGGTGCAGGGAATCATCCGCCACAGTAACTTACTTGAAACAAAAATTAAACTCTATGAACAGAGCCAGAAAAGGATTTTTGTGTCCAAACTTGGATGAATTCTGTGCAGAAAAGGTGAGGATTGCAGATGCAGTGTTGAGCCTGGATATCAGGAATGCGTGATCTTTGCTGGAAGGCAGAAATTGATTTCTAGCCGCTCTTCTAGAGGAGATGCAATCCCAGCAAAAGCAATTAATTTTTTGGCAGGAGCCAGACATCAGTTGGGCTGCTCCTTACATAAGCGTATTTGAGAGCCCATGTGCATCCCGCTGCATCTGAACAGCAGAGCGGGTCAATAGATATTAATTAACATCACAACGAGACCCTGTTCCAGGGCCTGTCCGTCCGATCATGCCAGGAGCTCCAGCACTGGGGTTTGCGCTGCCCAGATCTGAATACTTTCCTCTCCAAAAGAATAAGGACATTGCATAAAATTGGGAAGATGTAGCCTGCTATGCAATGAAAATGTGAAAAATGCAAGTGCTCAGCAGTGCCAGTACCCCCCAGAAGTACCAGGTTAGCCCCAAAACCATCTCATGGGAAACATTCCAAGTGCAGGTCCACGGAATAAATTTCAACTATTCCATTGGCCTGGGAACTGTGTCTCTTTCAGGAAACTCTCCTCCCCCAGCTCGGTGGAGTAGATATCAGCAAAGAAAGACTTTTTTTTCTCCTCAAAGCAGTTTGTTGAATTTTGTAGCAGTTTAGACACAGCAACTGCCAGCTTCCAGCAGTTCTCTGCTCTGAGGACAAGTAAACCCGCCTGCCCACAGCTCTTTCCCCCATCATCCAACCATGAATAAAGGCTCCCAAATCTTCTGAACTCATGCAAAACAAAAAAAAAAAGCCAAAACCAAAACAGCCCAGAGCCACTCACACAGACACTATCACATGTTGTGGGGCCAGATGATGTTATATGAAGTTCACCAGTGCCTGTGGTGACCACATGTGTGTGGGGTGGAAGTTAGGAGCAGGGACAAAAAAGGGCAAGGCAAGTTATGTGTTTCCTTCTAGCTGGAGGCTCAGCTGGTCCTCAGGTCTAGTTGAGTTGGGGTTCTGGGTACCTGGGTGGCAAAATGGAAGAGGGAAGTGTTACAAGCTAAGCCTCTCCTGGGAAACCAGGTATGGGTGGAGCTCAGGCTCAATTTCTGATTTTCAGTCTTGCCAGATAATAGAAGAATGGGATTTCTGAAGTATCTTCTCTAAGAGAAACATGCCTTTCTAGATGCAAGGCTGCTCTTTAAAAAATAATGTTCACATGAGCTGTTATCTTTGTGTTCTTGGTAATCTTTTCTAAGACAACTATGAACTGATATATAGGACAAATGGCCTGGACTTTCTCCAGCTGTACATTTTACAATGGTCTTTTTTGATAACTGGGAGTAAACCCATAAGCACAGTTCAACAAAACCAACGGATGAAGATACTATTCTGTCACTTCTAAAAACAGCAAAGGCCACCCCAGTGAAACCAGCCAACACTCTCACTCCCCCATCCTCATTTTCAGCCTGGCATCTCCAGGTGCAGGGCGCCCTGCTTGGCCAAACCAAGGGGAAAAAACCCAACAATTTCTTTAAGTGCAACGATACCTGGTTTTCCAAACAGCAGCCCCAAGTGCTGCAGAGGGAAGAGGTACCTACACAAGATTCCTTCCTACCATACTTCACATAAAACCAGTGCTGGCACATGCAGGCAGCTGCAACCGAAACAGATGGTTAAATGACACTTGGAGATGCAGAAGGACATGTCGTTCTGCTTCCACCTTGCACAAGCAGTGTTTTGTGGTGGACCTCTATGCTGGGGCGACTGCAGCACACCATGGTACACCTGCAGCCTCGGAGGTGGGAAAACAAGGTCTTGCAGCCAACAATGAGCAGGCTGATTGGGATAAGATGATTAAATGATGCTCAGGGGGTGGCTTGATAAACAATGGTGCCAACTCTAACTTTGTTCCTCACTCCATGGATGACTCCAGTGGGTGTTTTGGCTCCCATCAGCATAGGGTCATCCCAAGCACCCAGCCATGCTAAAAGTGTTTTCAAAAGACAGGTGGAGTCAGACCAGGAGTATCCATCAGCAGCTCCAGCTCTTCTCTGAGCCATAGGCACAGAGGACACAAGACTCACATACAGAGGAGCATAGTGAAAGCAGGGCAGCTCCAACAAACAAGGCAGCAGCAAACATATTGGTGCTGACACTAAGGAAGCCTTTACTGCTGACAGAGGCAACTTCATGGGTGCCTCTGCCTCCCCCACCATTCCCCTGCAATCATCTCCAAGTCATGAGATCTCTTAGGGCTGGGATGGCATTCCTTCTCCCTTCAGCTTCTTGGCAGCTTTACAAAGACCTCTTATCATCCCCATCACGCTGTAGCAGAACAAATAGGATGGGGAAGGGGTGTACAAGGCTGCTGCTATTTCTGTAAGTGGCCTGCAAGAGATCATTACGGGATCTATCTATTAATATGACTGTTTAATTATGTTATGGCATGACCACATCTCATTTGGAATGACCCCAACAGCCTCGCTTCAAGAAAATGGCCATTCAACATCATCACGGACAATGATGCTGTGACATCTTGTTGCAATGAGAAAACTACCATCACCAAAGCCTTGAAAACAAAGTTTGTGGAGTGTCATTTATAGGTCAGAAGCCCTAAAAGACATTTTTCCTAACTATGGAAATATTATGGAGCTTTAGTCGGGATGGTGTTGGATTAGGATACGTGATCTCTCCCTTCTCTTATCTACCCCGATTTTTCTAATGTATCTAATCATGTTTTTGATGAATTATACCACAAGCCTACTATCAGCCTGATGTGATCTTTGTTTACAGAGAGGCTGATGCACCAAAATCCAATCCAAGTTCTCCAAACTGTCTTCATATTGCTCAGAGCAAAATATTCCCATGTTATCAGGAATTATTTCCCCTTTTCTCACCTATTTTACCAACATGACCAAGACTGAACCATCCCAATTAGGGGGTTGGACTAGATGATCTCTAGAGGTCTCTTCCAACCCCTGCCATTCTGTGATCTCTATTCTGGTTTCCAGCTTGTCTTTGGAAAGGAGCAAATGCCACAACCTTATTAACCAATTAAGCAAATGCCTTAATATGAAGGGAAACCCAGACACTTGCTTAACAAAAAGCTAGCAGGGAAAGTTCCCACCAGAAATTAAGTTTTTTTCACAGGAATAGATTTCTCCTAGCATGCTAGGTGAGCTTGGGCATGTGGGAATGCATCATTTGCAGTAATAGAAAATGCAATTCAAGCATCAGCTTTTGCTAGTAGTAAAACACTTGGCAAAGCCCATCACCCTCTACAGCTCGTAGGAATTACCAAGGTGAACAGTAGCTGAACAAACATGAGTTAATCTCTACAAAATCAACACGAATTCAAGATCACTTCTGACACAGGTGTCTTAATGGATAGAGTCCTATTGCAATGCAGCAGCAACAGATGAGAGAAAAGACTGTTTGGGCTATGTGGACTGTGGAGACCATACTGATCCTACCCACCATCTGGGAGATGTGATTTGAGAAACACCTTTACAGTCAGCACCTGAGTCCTGCTAAAGTTCATCAAACTTTAACACAGATGTAGGAGTTACGCTGGAGACAACAGTTCAGTAGATCTTAAATGTGAAGGTCTGATGGATTGAGCCAAGAGTACTTCAATATTTCAAAGATCATGAGATCTAGAATGGAGGACACTGCTCATTAGATGGGTCTATTCTCACTCCTCTACAAGAGCACTGATCACCTCTTCTTCCCAGTGCTCCACAAGGAGATTGGACCGGATCACAAAGGTCAAGTTTCTATCCCTTCCCTCTGGAGACTCTGTCCTAGCCTATCTCAGAGGGCTGGGCTTTAACTCACGTGCTCAAATACCCTCCATTGCAATAGCCTAGAATAGCCTGAGGATTCCTCAGTCATCACTAACAGAGGTGGAGGTCTTTGCAAACAGCTTAAACACAGTCCTAGTGTCCCCTCATAGTCAACTCGTCTTGAGGCAGGGGATGAACCAGCTGCAGTTCTCTAGGATAGTCCCATCTAGTTCACAGTAAAACCTAGGGTTTTTCACACCATTTTAACAATGAAGAAACGGAAGTTTTGCTGCAGGCATCAAAGTCAAGCAGTCCCAGCAAATGCCTATGTGGGTCATCCTGACAATTTCAACTTTGTTTTTTCCCCTTTAAATCTTAAAAGTTATTATACTGTGCCTGGGATTTCAGCCTGAAGCGAGGACTTAACGCCATCCATATGGAAAGTAAGGCTGTGGAAGGGGCTGGAGGCTTCACCAGTTACACTGGAAACAGCCTGAGCATCTATGAAGATGTGAAGAAGATCAGAGTTATCAGGTAAAGGCACTAACTGGATGTTCCTGTTCAGACAATTAGCAGGGTCAAAAATCAAACACAGTTTTAGAGAGCTAACCTCCCAAGAAATGAAGCAGCCTGTACCTGTCGAGGGTGCTTGCTCCAGGGTGTCTGAAGGCACAGGCTGTCATCGCTGAACTCATTCCTGCTTTGCTAAAGCCCAGAGGGGTCTCTACCATGATAAGAGGCTGATACCACTGCTAAGAAGAAAGAGACCCCCAAACATCTCTCCTTTGCTACTGAATCCTAAGATGATGTTGGTGAGACAGAGTAATAAAACAATTTATAATGAAGGACTCAATTTGTCTAAAGGACACCAGAGGCAAGTCCCTGGAGATCAGCAGAGATCTGCAGGTGTCAGAAAAAGGAAAAATCAAGCCTAGAAACAGCTTGAAAAAGGCTTCATAGCTGGGAACTGGAAAAGCAGACCATTCCTACCAGAGGGAAACCCCAAACCAGAAATCCTCGTGGGAGGTCTTGTTGGCTGTCCACACAAGCAACTACAGCTAGCTTTTACTTTTTAACTCACACAAGATGATGATGAGGACAAAGGAGTAGGAAGGGAATCAGCATCTTCTGTGAGGAAAGCCCTGAGGTCCTGGAAAGGCAGAGGACCCCAAAGTATCCCCCATGAACTAAACCACAGCCTCTCCAAGGCCAGGCAGGAGATCCTCCAGTTTGGGATGGTTTCTACTCTGGAAATCCCTGTGCACCCCAAGCGCCCTTACTCCAAACCCAGATGGGGTGTTTGGAGTGCACAGAAACCAGGACTGGACCTGGCTTGGGTTCTGCTTCCCAAGGGCTGCTCCTGGGCACTGGGTTGCAAAGTTGATCTCTTTTTGCTTTCAATATTTAATCACTGGCAACAGCAATCAAGTGGTTGCGAGTCCACAGAAAGAGCTATCTAACATGAAAATCCCCAAATCTAAACCTTATGTACTCTAAAACCTTGCACACAATACATTTATCAGAGTCCTGAGGAGCATCATTTCACATGGCAGAGGGGATAAGCTGCACTTGGCACCTGACCAGGAGGAAGACATGAGTTTCTGAGCTATGAAGGAGAAAATAACTGTATTGAACCCATAGATCCAGCACCAGGGAATGGGGCCAGATCTTGGCTACCCACAATCCATCCTGGAGAAGGTGGAGGGAAGGTATCGGGGCCAGTCACTGCTGCTGAAGAGCATCTTGGCACACCTCTACTGACATAATCCTTGAGATGTCCTAATGGCAAAACTCTCCTTCTTTCACTTGATTTATTAGCCTGGTTTGTTTTTTTCCTTTGTAGAAGCTGAAAGGACCTCCCAATGGCCCTCTGTGATGTGAGGCAGCGCTTTGGCACTCCCAGACCTGCCCAGGTGCTTCCTGCTCAGAGATGTCTCTGCCTTTACTCCAAGCAAGGGTGTGAAGCAGGAAGGTATTTCTTGGGCTAGAGAATGTTTGAAGTGTATGACAGGGCAGACATGGGCATGGAAATGAAGGTGAAGAACCCATGAGATGGGGCCCAAGACTAGGGACAAGTGGTCAGGCAGTGTCTTTGGCTTAGCCAAAGTCTGCAGTTCTGTGGATGCCCAGACAAAAGCCATCACCTCTATAACCACATGGCTTTTTTTACCACTGTCCATGCTACCTGCTATGGCTTGGTTATGAAGAAGCTCCCTGTGTTGGTTTGCCCTTAGAGGAGACCTCCTCCAGTCTTGCCACCTGGCCCTGGGGAACTCCTGACCATACCTGTCCTGGCAGCCATTCCCAGGCCAGTTTTCCTGTGCTATTCAGCAGCACCCTTCCTTTTTCTCAAGCTGGGTAGCTTGGGCACTAGCCACAATATTTGTTTTGAGCTTCGTCTTGTTTCCAGCCCATCAACCTGCCCCAGGCTCTATTTTGAAGCTCCAGCTTTCAGGAGGCTCCCTGGTCCCTCCTGAAGCTGTCCCAGTGCTTCATTGCCCTCCTTGTTGAAGACGTGAGACACTTTCCAGATAGAAAAGACAGAGCATGTTGCTTTCTCCCTAGCAGACACAACCCTGGAGGGATGGGAAGGACTGTTGGGAGACAGCCGGCAGCCTCAGTGCTGTGCAAGCGCTCCCAGCAAGGTCGCCTAAGGAGAGCCTTGCCGGTCGATCCGCTCTCTAATGAGTTTCCATGTGTCTGTCTCTGCCCTGTATTGCCAATGAGCACCATTATTCCCATCCTCTTTTGAATGTGCTGGTGGCTGATGGCTCCCATTGCCTTGCTTGGACAAGGTGGCCACTTGCCAGTGTTCTGAGTAGACATGGGGAAAGAAGGCAGAGTTGTTCTCCCAAGGATGAAGAGGCTGCAGAAGGGGAAGTGTGAGGAAAGAATCCTTCTTGCGATTATCCCCTACCTGAATCCAGGAAGTTATTTGCGTTACTTTGGCTTGGCACTGCTCCCTGGGGTGATGAGGGGAAGGCAGGGTGCATCCCAGAGCCCAGGCACCTGCCATCTCTGGGGATGCAACAGCCTGGAGGGCTGCTCCCTGCTGATCTATCAAGTGTCTGATGAGCAGGTTCAAGCTAGGATCTGGGAGCTCCTGTGTTTTTCATCACCGTTCCTGCTCATCATACATGTGTATTTCACAGAATAGTTTGGGTTGCAAGGGACCTTTCAAGCTCATCTAGCTCAGTCCAACCCCCCCGTAGTGAGCAGGGACATCTTTGACTAGAGCAGGTTGCTCAGAGCCCTATCCAAACTCATCTGGAACATTTCCAAGGATGGAACTTCTGCCACCTCTCTGGACAACCTGGACTAGTGTCTCACCACCCGTAGCATAAAACATTTCTTCCTTATATCTAGTCTCAATCTTCCCTCTTTTAGTTTAAAACCATCATCCCTTGTCCTATCACAACAGGCCCTGCTAAAAAGTCTGTCCTGATCTTTCTTATAGGCCCTCTTTAAGTACTGAAAGGCCACAAGAAGGTCTCCTGGAGCCTTCTCTTCTCCAGGCTGAACAACCCCAACTCTCTCAACCTAGCCTCATAGGAGAGGAGAGGTATTCCAGCCCCCATATATATATATATTTATATATGATGCAACTCAGCATCCTCAGAGACTTGCCTGACCCTGAGTCTCCATGCTATGGGGCAGGGCTTTGTGGCTGGGGAGGGATGGCTGTGCCTGAGCAGACCTGGCCTGGGCACTGGGGGACTGCAGGAGGTGCTGGGGGGCAAGACTGGGCTCTGCCTGCTCCTCCTGTTTTTGCGAGCTCGCACTTGAGATCACTGGCCTGCTGCAGCACCAGCTTTGTGGTAGAAATATTGAGGGATGAGGTCCTTCATCTGGGCACCACCCATGAAGCTTCCCCAGGTAGCACCGAGGTCCCCCAGCTCTAGTCCTAACTTACATCGTCCATAGCACCTCTGCCATCCCAGCCACACGGGCAAGGCAAGAGTCCTTTGTCTCTGCCAGATTTCAGGTGCTTCCTAGTCTGTGAGATGCCAGTCATCTCTCTGAAGCCTCTGCAAGCCTCATCACCTCCCTGTACCTAAAAAATCCCCCAGCAATGCCAGGCCTTGGCTCCACAGAGGTAAAACATGAACCTGGTGACTTGCACAGCCCCAGGCAGGCGATAGAAGCGAGTTGGCATGAAATGGCCTCACAGCAAAGCTCTCCAAACCACACAAACTACCCGTGACATGCTGGCTCCCCAGGATACAGCTCTCACTCAGCTGCTGGAGATACTCAGATAAGTCATCTGCTTATCATCACCCTCTTGTTCCAGCCAGTAATAAAGGAACATAAGCTGCTTTTCTTTTCCTCCAGTCATAGAGGCAGGCTGAGCAAGCAAGCTGGAGGGGAAACCAGAAGCCTGGCTGTGTTTGTGTGGTTTTGGGTGAGTCATGAGAGTCCTGTCCCCCACCATCTGACCTGCCAAGTCCACTTCACCCCAGGAATAACAGCGACGATGAGAGCAGGCTAGCTCAGGAAATACATCTGTGGCATGGTTCAACATGGTAGCTTGCGTTTTTGTTTTCAAAGGGTGATGCAAAATTGAAGCGGCTAACTTCTGGAGGCTTGAAGCGGGCATGACTTGCTCGGTCTGGAGAGGAGAGCTGCAACCAGAAACACTCTGATGGTCCGTGGGGCATGACAGAGTTGGTAGAAGACTATAACATAGATGGCTCCAGACTTGAGAAGGAGCACCAAGGCCAGGAACAGCAGGAGAGGCAGAGCAAGGTCCTTGGATTGATAGGAAAACAGAAAATTTAGTCCATCCCAGCCAGAAAGTGTGTTCTGCTTCATAAAAACAACCTCCCATGTGGCTGTGGTTTCCTCCTGTGCTGGCATTGCTGATAAAGCTCCAGCCAGAGCCAGGCTCGCTCTCTTGTGTTTTTTTTCAGGAGTAATTCAGATCTCATCCCAGGGATGCAACCAGGGCTGGGAGCATTGTGGGTACCTGATGTCAGAAGCATCCCTCTGACCAGCTATGGGGAAGGGGAGGCATCCCCATCTGGGTGCAGCAGTCAAAATATGACCAGCCTCCCCATCCTTGCTTGTTCTGCAAGCTCCCAACAACAAAAGCATGATGCTGCACATCAGCCTGCTCCTTTCTGGTCACCCAACAAAGCATTGCTTGAGCTAAAAAGGAATAATTCCCATGTGGGATTTTTCCAGTTCCGCTGGAGGCTAGAGCTGAAGCCCCCAACCAGTCCCTGGTGTAGACCCAAGTGCTGAAAGGTGCAGTTTGGGGAGTCTTACTAGCCCGGGGATGCTCTTCTGGAGAGAGTAGTTTCCTTGTGCCACCTTGTGGAGTCCAGAAAAAAAATACAGGCAGCAAGCCATAGGAAGCCAGTGCATGAAAAGGGACTTTTTATATTAGAGAAGGTGATTGCTTTGCACAAGCAGCTCTCTTCTTACTGCTCCCAAGCCGAGAGCTCTGATTTCTGATCTGTACATTAACCCTGAGAGAAATCTCCATCCTTAATGCACATCTTGATGGCTTCTCATTCACTCTGTTCTTGTTGCCAGCCCAGCAGTAAGAACAGTTATCTGTAGAGTATATTAATCCCCTGTTGCCTCAAATGATACCTCAGGGCTGGAGGTATTTCTTCAGCTCTGGATGCTGAAGCCAATCCCCTTACTCTGTTCAGAGAAAGCAAATCTGGGCCATGACCCAAAGGTGGAAGCATCCAGAGCATCACTCAAGCTCAGGGCCAGGCACACAGTGTTCACATCCCAGATCAGACACCAGTAAACAGCTCTGCCCACCTTCTTCCTATCAACCAGACTCAGGACCTCCTTCGTAGGCCATCTCTCTAGAAATCCCCCTTTGCAACCTGATGTAGCCATGATCTCCAGCTATGTGACACCCTGGAGCAGCTCAGGCCAGGCTCCTGAGCTCAGACACATACTCCATGCTCCGCAGACCCAGCCTGGGGCCAGACATGGAGACAAAACACTGGGATTTTTGTCTATAACTAAAGACTCTGCGTGTTTCTCTTCTATAAACAAGTTTTTTCACAGCTCCCTTGCCAGATACTGTCAAGGAAGAGGTGTCCTCCTCACCCTCCCAAAAGCCTAAACTGTGGAAAAGAAACAAACACTCTCTCTAAGAGTCTCTTTTTTTTACCTTTGGAAAGCTCTCCCAACCTCTGCAGAGGGCTCACAATTGCCTATTTCTCCTCCCTGTTCCTTCTCTTGGTAGAGAAGGAAAATCCCAACTGCTATCCCATGACCAGAGAAGTCCAGCCAGGGCTGGCCTCTTACAGGGGGAAAAGAAAATCCCAGATCTCCTCTTCTCTCTCTCTCTCTGGTATTCCTCATCCTAGTTCAATACAGGCTAAATTCTGGAGAGTTTCAGGTCATTTATGCAAAAAACATCACTCCTGCTATTACATACCAAAGAAGATTTGACCCTTGTTTGCTGTACACCTAGACCCCACTGCGGCACCCTCCTTTAAATATCCCATAGCCCACCCCAGCTAGAGACCCTATGGCCAGCTTCATTGTGATGCCTGTGAGCCACCAGTTTGAGATACAGAACTACTCAGTTTGGGGAGAAAAAGTGTGTTTTCCCTTTTTTTTTTTTTGTCATTGACCTCTACAGTATTGTCCTTTGGACTGAGAGCCCCTGGGGAGCGAGGTAATTTCCCACCCTATGTTTGTACAGTACCTTGTACAACCTTGACCCAGAATAATGATCCTGAGCTTTGCTAAAGCACAGCTGGAGGAAACCACTGCCTCTAACACACTCCTCAATGCAGGGCCTTGTATCTCTGTAGCCATATGGGTCAGCTTAAAACCACATAATGCACGCCAAGCACCAAAAGCATCATAAGAGTCAGCAATCCTTGGGAGAAGCTGGACACAGAAGTGGTCCTTGGACATCCTCTAAGCTTGTTCACTTTCATGGGGGATTTATCCAGTTGCCAGGACGATGCTGTGGGCAGGGAGAGTATCCCTCCCCACAGGTATCCAATTACTGCATCATATTGTCTGAAATGGTCCTCCCACTGTTAAGGCATCAGCCAGATCCACCCTTCCAGGCAAACGCATTGAAATGAAGTGTTGGCGTCCTGCAGACATCCTAGTTGCCTGCTCCGAGACACAAGTCTCAGCAGGGGATTAGTTCACATACAATGGCTTTTCATTCAGCCCACGAGCTTCTAATTCAATCCAGGGACTTGCAGAGCACAGAGCTGGCGAAACTAGATGACCAGATGTTTTCTGAGGAGGCTTATGTTCCTCCGTGGCACAGCAAGAAGAATGTCAGGGGCAGCCTTGCTCAAGGATATACATCAACGGGGAAATCAGTGAGAACATGCTTCTGTCAGCACGAGCGATGTACATGCTGTACTCTGTACATCACTGCACGTTCCTGCTCCACCAAAGCCTCCCTGCTGCAGAGCAGGGAGGGAGGTCAAATTACTGAACTGGTGCTTCAGATACTTAGCTCTGCAGCAACCTGCTCTCTGTCCCTGCACTCTCCATCGAACTGGAGGCACGAGCTGGTATTTTTATGCCCATTAGGTGCCAGGCTTGGGAGGTGCAGAGGGTACCGGATGCTCTGCAAGGCTATTGTGGCACCATCATTCACCGTGGCCATGCAGCAGGGTCCCCTCCTTGGTCTGAGCATCATATAAATGCCCTGCCAGAGCTCATCTTCTAGTGTGTGCACCCAAACTGGGGGAGGGAAATAGCAGTTTGGAAAAGCTGATGGACTGCCTTGGACCTCGACACTGCAGTGGCGCTGTGGCAGGATACAGCCTTTTCCATCAGGCTTGAGCTGCTAAGGTGCGTGCCCTGCTCTGGAGGTCTCTCCAGCAGGAGACAGGTTTCTGAGCTACAGTTTAATAAATATATTTGCCTCTGGGAGGGTGCTGGCATGGCCAGCCACCACTAGGTCAGTCCTTACATTGTTAGCACCCAAAGTGCTATTGTCACCAGAGAAGGTGCCCTCATTGAAGCAGAAGATAAGGGGCAGCCCAGTGGAGTTCATGCAGAGAACAGCATGAGGAGCTGGAGCAGATGGGGTGCATGGGTGGATTTAACCCCCTGCCTTGACAATCCATCAGCAGGGTGCTTTTCTCACCTCCTCCCAGAAACAGCTGCAAGTTGCTTTCATCTTCTCCATGTTTGTGCTCAATGTGATTTTTGGGTCATGCATCAAGGCTCAAGCCCTAGCCTGCCAGCAGCATTTCACTCAGTGGATAAATGCTGCCCTTACAGTCAAAAAAGGACCAAAATCACTTAATAAATAGCACAATTATTTTCTGGCTGGTGATCACCTCAAATCAGGTTATTTCTTGGTTTCCATCCCAGGTAGGGTAATGCATCTCTGGAGCCTTGTATCTGAGGGCAATGAACTCATTTAGCTTTTACCATCATATCTGACTCATGTTAGGAGTGATCTGGAGACAGCTGGCAACCTACTGGATTTCCCTTTCATAGAATAGTTTGGGTTGACAGGGACCTTGCAGGGTCATCTAATCCTGTTCAAATCCCCTGTAGCGAGTAGGGACATCTTTGACTAGAGCAAGTTGCTCAGAGCCCCATCCAACCTCACCTGGAATGTTTCCAGGGATGGGGCATTGACCACCTCTCTGGGCCAGTGTCTCACCACCCTCACTGTCAAAAATGTCTTCCTCATCCGTGGTCTAAATCTCCCCTCTTTGAGTTTAAAACCACCACCCCTTTTCCTGTCACAACTGGTCCTGCTAACATCTGCCACCTGCCTTCTTATATGCCCCGTTTAAGTACTGAAAGGCCACGATAAGGTCTTCCCAGAGCCTTCTCTTCTCCAGGCTGAAGAACCCCAACTCTCCCAGTCCATCCTCTCAGCAGAGGGGTTCCAGCCCTCACATCATTTTTGTGGCCTACTCTGGCCCTGCTCCAACAGGTCCATGTCTCTCACGTGCTGAGGACTCCAGAGCTGGCCCCAGCACTGCAGGGGGCTGGACCTCACCAGAGCAGAGCAGATGGGCAGAATCATCTCCCTTGACCTGCTGTCCATGCTCCTTTCCCTGGGAGGACTGGCTAAAACAGTAACTCCTCAAACACTTGCCATCATTGCTGGTATCTCTTCTACATTTTCCTTGCAAATGAAGCAAAAGCTGGAGAGGTCCATCTCCCTGCAGTGTCCACCACCACCTCCCTGCCAAAGCTGCTCCCACGCTGACTGAAGGCAGCAAGAGAAAACCCATACTGCGTGCGAGATGCTGCTGGCACGAGACCCCACAAACCAAAAACACATGTCAACAACAGCCAGGCTGGATGTGAGTCTTTCTAATTCAAGGACTATAAGTTCAATGGGTTGAACTGCCAGTGCTAGAGAACAAGAAAAAAATATCTTCAAAAGCATTAGATTGCTCAGAAGGCAGGGAGGAAGCCCAATGCTGATTAGCTGCAATTCGGGAAAGGAAACCAATGAAAGAAGTGCTGGTGTTTGTGGATGATGCTCAGTGACCACTTAGCATCCTTTTTATTTGGAGGACCAGATACCCCCGAGTGTTAGATAAAGCAGGAAAAACCACACGCAGAGTAAATCAAGAAGATCCAAGCTTTGGGAACTATCCCCAGAGGAGAAGAGGAGCTCGTTGGTATGCAGCCTCCAGCCTCACAAGTTCTGATGCACACTGGTGCATCCCATGGAGGTAAAGCTGGGCTTTGAGCTGGAACATCACTTATCTCAGACATAAGACCTTGCTCTGGCATGTGGCTGCCCAGCTGGGCAGCGTCAGTCTATGCAAACTTCTGGGCTGCAGTTCTTTGCATCTTTACAAAGCCCAGAAATTATCTGAAATAGCAGCTTTTTGTGCCCAGTGAGCCTCAGCATTTACCGGGTTTGATGAAGAACTTGTGGTTGAGATGGAGAATGTTTGCTAGCCCCACCTCATTTATCACACTAAGAAGGCAGAGTTTTGACTGTTCTACCTTTTTACTGAAAAAACTCATTACCTGGTGGAAGACAGACAGACTCCAGCATATCCACCTTTAATCCAGCTCCAAATGAGTCTCACTTTGAGACTCATTTGAAAATCCACACGAAAACCATCTCAGCCTTTGGAAAGCCTGAGACTAGGACAGGATGGTGGAGGTTACATATGTTTGGAGGGGGTTTGAATTAGAATATTTGCTTGCAAAAGGATAAAAGTTCCCCGTGAAAGCTGAACAGGCTCAATACACTCAGAAGATCCAGTGTCTGAGCTTCAGAGAGCAGGTTCAGATGAAATGAGCGGGCTAGACCTGCACCTTCATGACCAGACCTTGGGGTGACAGCACAGAATGCCCACTCGCACGTGGTTTGGGAGCAGGAAATTAGGATAGACCATCATGATTACCTGCCACAGACTTACCCTGTCTGCCTCTCCCTAGGAGCAGTGAGGTGCCATCACAGAGGGAAAGGGTACAGTGTGCCTGGACAAATTATTTATAGACCCCAGGGAGCCAGAGCAATTCCATCAGGCTTTGTTGACACTCAGGTTCCCTCTTCCTGAGTTTTACTCACATACTGAGTTTACTCACCACAGGCTTGGGGAAAAGCTGTGCGAAGTTGTCTGGAGGAAGAGGACCTGGGGATGTTCATTGAAGATGAGCCAGCATGTGCCCAGGTGCCCAAGAAGGCCACCAGCATCCTGGCTTGTGTCAGCACTAGTGTGCCCAGCAGGACAAGGGCAGGGATCATCCCCCTGGACTTGGCACTGGGGAGGCCACACCTTGAATCCTGGGCTCAGTTTTGGGCTCCTCATTCCAAGAAGGACATTGAGGTGCTGGAGCATGTCCAGAGAAGGGCAATGAAGCTGGGGAAGGGTCTAGAGCACAAGTCTTGTGAGGAGCGGCTGAGGGACTTGGGGTTGTTGAGCCTGGAGAAAAGGA
>JAVSBS010011025.1:5690-18747 GCA_033124195.1 Coracias cyanogaster
ATGCTAGGAGAAAGGTTGGACTTGATGACCCTGGAGGTCCTTTCCAACCATAATGATTCTGTGATTCTGTGATATTGGTTCATTAAAAACTTCCAGTCAATATTGCTAGAGCTAACACTTAGACCAATCCTCTACATTGTTAATGTCTTCTAATTGTCCATACTGTTATATTGCTATCCTTTTGATGTAAGCCATATAATTCCTCAGCATCCAAACATTTCCTTGGAGAAACCTTTCCTTGGTCCAAACACCAATTCCCAGCAGCCAGTTTAGAGTCTACGATCACTTATACTGAATGCAAGTTACTCTACACCAGTTATCCTCCAACCCAGAGAAAGGACCCAGGAGCTGTTTTCACCAGCACAGAAGTAGGCTATATGGTCTTATGAATATAGGAAATGCAGTCTGCTAATAACTAAGGAATAATTAAACTTACAGTGTATCTTGTTGCTTGTAATTTATCTATTCTGTGTGTTGTTGGTCACCTTCCAGAGGTTAAAGAGATAATCAAAGATGCAGTGCAGATTTTAGAAATGGTTTGGTGTGAATCACTATTTCTGGAACAGGATAAAACTTGAAATTTCTCTTTAGTGTCAGCAACCATGTGCTTCATAGCGACTTGATTGAGTTGATCAAATTTTAGTATGGCTCTGCGTTGCTAAAAATGCTTCAGGAAAGAAAGTCGAATCACAAATAGCCTGTAAGTTTACTTGAAATCGGTTTGAAGCTAGTTCAATGTTCTTGGGTTCTTACCACCTGAGTTTCTCTATGTGTAGTAGAAGAAGTGCATATGAAAATGTACTACCATTTTGCTGTTGCTAGTTAAATGTTTGGTTTATGGTTCTTCAAGCAACCTTGACTTACATGTCATTCTGCATGTGTCCAATGCTAGTATACAATACTTAGTGTAGTTTTACTAGAGATAGTAAAAAATAGTGTATCAATGTCCTAGGTTATACTAATATAAATCTATTTCCTCTTTTTAACCTCTAAAATGTTTTTCTTAGGAAATCTTTGACAGTCATGATTTTTTTGAGGATTACACCAAACGCTGTAGGTAAAATTTACTCGGACCAACTGACTAGCAAGGGGGTTTCTTTGATGACAGTATGTAAAACCAGCACATGCATAACATCTGTCCAACTGAACCTAAAATCACTTTCAGGGAAACTCACCTGCTATAGCTATGTCTCAGAGGTCTAGAAAAATGGGACTGGCACAGAATCCTGCACTTGATGTCAGTGATTGTGGTTCTTTGTTGACTAAAGTTCTTATTTTGGAGCTGCATATAATTTTTTTAGAGGAGACCAGTAGTATGGAGGATTAGAGTTTTATCTTTTTATCTGGCTTCTTTACCTCTTAAGACACCCGGGGATTTCAAGAGTAAATCCATTTTCCCTGTAGAAAATGTGATAAAAATCTTGCTTATAACTGGTGAAGATTCTCCCTCACATACTGCATGTTTTACTATGCAGGGAATATGACTTTACATATAGGTTACAGTATCAATAGTCAGGAGAGCTGGCTGTAAGGCTTTTCAGCCTTAAATTGTAGTTTCTTTGGTGAGTGTGATTTCATCATAGCAAGCTATTTTAACAAGACTTACCAGATTCATTGGAAGGGCTTTGAAGTCTAGGCATATTACAACATTTTACAACATAAGAGTTAGTAAATTACAACACTCTCATTTAAGCTTTATTCTTCTTATAAGATAGAAAAGCATTAGTAGCCTCTATATTCCTGCTTTTTCTCAGCTGCACAATTTGTTAAGGGTCTTGGGGAATTATCTGTAGTAACTCTCAAAGCTCTTTCTGAGTCAGTATTTAGCAAATCAGTTACTCCCAATTTAAAGCTTCTTTTTCTTCATTGTTTGGTACAGTACATGACTTCTTAGACTCATTTTTTTGTATTTAATTTCCACTTTCTGCAAATATTCTAGAAATAATTTGTTTCACCTCCTCCAGGGCTGCTAATTAGAATTACCCTTTCATATAATTTATAATTTAATTGCAGCACGCTTGCTAATTGTCTCTATGTCAAAGGTTGCATATTTAGTTTCAGCGATTGTTATGTCTTTCTCAAATACTTCTTAAAAATAATTCAAAATACATGAGTCAAAGTGTATGTTTTTCCAAGTGTGGCATTATTATTAACTCAGTTCTTCCATGCTGATGTAACTCTAGCACAAGAATGTCATATTAGCCTAGGGGAGCAGTTCTGGTTCTCAACTGTTCATCCATGGGAATATTTATTAATCTGAACAGAGTAGAACTGAAACTTTCTAAGGTCAATATATTTTCACATCTTCCACTTACATTAGAGAACTGAGGCACTATTTCCCTAGTGTTACTTCTAAACACCATTTTCATTGCCTTAACACTGTTTAGTAACAATTCCTTTTTGGTTTGCACTTTCTTCTGTCTGTGTGTTCTTAAGATGTCATTAAGAACTGTGCAAGAAAACTATAAAAGGCCACCATTCCCATACATAGATCAGAAGCAGTAAACATCTGTTACCATCTCTACAAGTGCTGAATTTTCCTGGATGGATGTTTTCGGTACTTCTTTTCTACTGCACTTTACTTTAAACTCAGATCTTTTATGATGTCTTTATGATTGGTCACACTTTTTTTTTCTGGCATTCTGCTTTATTCAAAAGACTGCATTTTCTTTCAAAAGATGCACTAAATTACACTAAACACCTGTAACCTCCTTTTCTTCAACAGTTCTGTGAATAGCTTACATCTTTTAAGCGTGTCATCCTGATTACCACATTTTTTCCCACATAACATCTGAGACAAAGCTGATCAATAGAATAATGGTTACTGCATTGCAGTCTGCGAGGTGGATTTGCAGCTTGGCCTCCATAAGGTTGTCATCATCAATAGCAAGGGAATGGTTGCACAGCTGATTTGCAGCAGTTCTCAATCTGTGTTAATTAAATCTGTAGTATAGCTACTAGGCAGCCAGATTTGCAGCCCTCCCGGACGGCACTCATGTACTGTTTCAAAATACTGTAATTAAAAGCAACATGTAATGACTAACACATATATATAAAATTAACATGATTCCGCATTCTCTTTTTAGGTCAAGCAAGCCATCTGTATGCCGAACTACGGCTCCAAAATCTTCTCTTCTCTTATTCTGTGTAGTTCTATCTGACAATCAGGCTTCAAGGGACAGATCCCAAAAATTTATTCCCACAAGTCAAAATTGTTTCATGCAGTTTTATTTAAAAAATACCTATGAAACATCTGATTCAGAAACAACTATCAATCTAGCTTGCAATAGAATCAGAAGAGGAGTTTTCTATATTACATTTTAACATAAATCATAAATCCCTTTGGCTACATCTAAACTGTTATTTGTGATTGTGCTTTGTTATTACTTCTCTGTGAAAAGGCATTTTTTATTTTTTTAGATACTGATATTTGGCTAAGTCTGTACCCATGTGTATTATGACTGCTTGCAAAACCATAAACATGAATTACAAGGAATAGAAAACTCCAGAAACAGCTGAACCCAGTAAGTAGCAGTGCCAAGAAGCAGTGTCTTGATGGGAAGTTTGAGACAGAGAGCAGGGTACACAGTAGGCCTTTCCCTGGAAAGCTTCTGCACGTGCTCTAGTTAGTAATGTGTGTGTTTAGGTGGAGGAAGATCCAGTCCCAGGAATCAACTTGGGAATTGTTGAGTCATGTGTTTATCGTCCTGTGGCTGGACAGAGGTAACAGAGAAAAAAGTAATATTTGATTTCCCAGGAAGGATAGCAGAAGTGGGGCACACACAAACACCTTGAAGTTTTGTAACAGCACTCAATCTTTTGAACACAGGTTTGGTAACAATTGGCCATCTGTGGCTGCTATCCCTATTTCTATGCTTAGTCTGTTTATCCTTGAAGGAGTGACATTACTAGGGACAAGGATCTCACTCCATTTAAGTAACATCAGCCCCCTGGGATGTGTAAATGAAATGTAGTGATGGGATCCTCTCCTTTTTTTTTCAGAAGACACTATCACCTGGGAAAGCGCCTTAAGCAACTTGAACATCTTCTGAAAACTTATACGACACTTCTCTCTCCCCTCGGTACCCTGCTGAGGCAGTAACAATATTCTTAACCAAGGGCAAGAAGACGATAAAGCAGTGAGCTCAGCCTCTTCCTTTTCCCATCACAACACTGGGGTGGCTTTGAAGACAGTTTTATCTATTTTTCTGTGAAAGGGATAGAGAAGAAGGGCATTTGCTAAAGCACAGTACTAATGGGTTGTCTCAAACTGAGGCAAGAGTGGTCAGATCTGGGCTCTGCAGTGCAATGAAGCCAACTAGAAAATTACCATGATCCTATCTTATATCTTGATAGCATCAGCACTTCATACTGATATTGTGGATTGCTGCCACTGTTTGCTAATGAAAAGTAGCACATTTAATCACGCCAATACTGTTAAGTGCGACTGCTCATCTCTAGTCTGCAACCACCATGAATCTAAGACTTCAGCAGGGGAAAGTCCTGTGCCACCCTAGGGTAAGTGGCACTGGAAAAGAAACCAACAGCCCTGATCAGGACAGAAGTACGGGTGTCTGTTGTGCAGGTGTTATAAGAAAGCAGCTGTGGGTCTTAGTGTGAACCAAAATGTTGCATTTAGTAGCACATCACAGATAGAGGTTAAGACTTATTTTAGACACAACCTTGAGAGGAAAGTAGAAGAGAGATCACGCCTTTAACCGCAGATGACTTTTGGCAGAAGCAAGCCTGGAAAGGGAAACAGTTCAAGATAAAAACTTAGCAACAGCCAGTTGAGGATTAAGATGAGCAGGAAGAAATGTTGATGTCTGCCTCATCATTTCCTTACAGAGCTTTGGCCTGAAAAAATGTGGCTATCATATCTCACATGCCTGATTGGAAACTTTGCATCCTACCACTGAGGACCCTCAGATTCTTATTTTCTGTATTCGTAAAACATTTCTGTTGTCTCTTTGTAAGACAGCTAATCAGGGAACAGATATTGCATATATTGTCCTTTATAAATAGGTTCATCAATCAGAATTCTTGATTTGAGTTATTTTTGTTGAATAGTTTAATTCTAGCAATAATTTATGAGGAAGCAGTGATACTAAATTTATTTACAAAAAGTATTTGTTAGTCAATTGGAACAACAAACAAGCTGCTGCAGAGTATAAAGAGGCTAAATTTGTATATAATCTGTTTGTCATTAATAATTTGATTTGCTCTAGATGTTTAGTTGTATGTGCTAAACTATTAAATATTATGTACATTATTATAATGTACTTTGATCTATGCTTACAGTGAAAAGTTTTTCATATTCAAGATAGCTGTACAAACCAAGAGACATTTAAGCTACGTATTGCATGGTACTTTAACTTGTAGTATAATTGCAATAGTATTTATAGGACATAAATAACTCTATAATTGTTAGATTTTATGGCCTGCATTCTACCTTATAACAATTACACTATTACAGAGTAATTACATGAATTAAATTATTTGTGTACCACAAAAACACACTTTCTTGTATTTTGTGTCTACATACTGTGCAAAATCTAAGAGAGTCTTTTTTACTTTGTTAAGCTATGCTGTTTATTGGAGTGGCTCAGATCTAATCCTTATTCTTCATCATACCAGACAGGGATGGATATGGATGCAGATAATCTATAGATACAGATTATACAGAGATTTGAATAAATATATATAAATTCCATGAGTATGTCTGTCTCCTCATCACGTCTATTGCATGTGAAACCTTAAACTCTAGAACTCTGAGCTGCAGGCTCACACAGTGAATGAGATAGTTTGAAAAGAAAAGGGATTTCTTTTCTCTGCCAAAGTATAATGACTAAAGTGATGAATGTCCCTTGGAAATAGAATTTTTAAAAAAACATTTTAAAAGGCAAACAAAAATTCACAGACTACCAATTAAGAGTTATTTGCCTTTGTTTTCTCTCAAGATGTTTTGTCTCACTGCTCTCTTGCCTCTGCATTATACTAGCAGAAGTATTTTTGTACTTGCTCTGTGTAGTTGCTGAAAAACAGCTCAATAGAATTAAATTAGTTATTTCTTGGGATTAGTTTGCTTATTTAGTTCTTTGGCACAGCCAGAAAAATATCTGTGCATGTATAACACAGGAATTGGATAGGGAAGATGGGGAAACAAGCTACTGGGGTAGGACAGGAGGAGTGGCTACTGCTTAAACCATAGAAAAGGCATGTATAGTTCTAAGTACTCTGATGAAATCACGTATCTCTTGCTTCTCAGGTTTCTGCACTTCTATGTCATATGTAAGTCATCCCTTCTATGTTTTGAGGTTTATATTACAATCTCAGGCACATCATAAAGTACTGTACTACACTGTATCTACAACTCCATCCACACCATCCAGCTTCATACTCAGGGCATGCCCTTCAATGCCAGGGATGTTCTGAATGGATGCAGTGAAGTCTATAAGTGTTGGCATTTTGAGGATTGAGGATTTGTTCTATAGCCTTTTCCTACCCCTTCATACTATTGAAATCCATTTTAAATAATAATTTGCTGTTTCTGAAAAGAATGTAATCAAGGAATAGGAAAACTTATGGAAAGGAAAAGTCTATCAAGATTTTTCACCTCTTGGTAATCACTTTTAGGCTCACCGAGGAAAGTAGTAAACAAAAGTTATTACTGTTTGTGAGTTCTGTGAGGGCCTGTGCAAAATGAGTTAATGTTCAGCCCAGTGGACAGCCTTAATTACTATTGCTCTGTGCTTGTATATTTTTCAGCAAGAATGTGAAAAATTTAGGAGACAGTGGAGGGGTGATTGAACTAAAAAGTCATGGTGAAGTCTCATACATTGTTTGGACAGAACTTTTTTTTAAGTAAACTACAAAGGCAATGACTTTTCTCTTGGCTCTTAGGTCATGAAGAGACACTTTTGCCCACTTCTCTCCAGCAGAATGGTTTATCTCTTCAATACTGATCTGAAGGAGGATTTCAAAGGCTGAGAGAGTAATTGAGCTTCCAGGTCCATTCAAGCCTCTATCTTTCAATACAGGAGTATAATTTTCTCTCCTTCCTTCTCCACACCCCAGTTTCTAGCCCTTTCTGAACATCACTTTTGCTTTCAGAGTGGAATTGTCTCTTGAACTCCATCAGTGCTCATGGTCCACTAAGTGTCTCAGTTTCCATTTTTATTTTCAGCGCATTTTTGTCTTTCCAGTAGCTGATGATACACATTGTCTCTATGCCTTTCAAAATGTTATACATCTTAATCATCTAATCTTAATTCTTCATAATGATAACAAATCTGAATATTATCTACTCTCTTCAAATAGTACTTATAACCTACAGGATGCTTCATTAGCCTTTTCTCACTACTTTGTATAATTTCCAGGTATTTGGTCTGCTTGCTTTAGCACAGTGCCCAGATGGATGTACAGTATTCCAGGGAAGGTGTGGTAAACCAACCCAATATTTTAAAATGTCTTTTTAAGTCAGCTAAAAAGAACTACAACTCCCATGAATCGTCAGGGAATCTTCCAGAAGCTGGAAGTGATATCAGACACGGCAAGATATACAGGCTCAAAAGAAAACAAAGCCTCCCTCTTCCACTGCGACCTTCGAGAGAGAAAGTTTGCTACTCCCAAGCCTCCCTCCCCTCCCCCCCACCAGGCCTCTTGGCCGGAGGGGAAGGAGGGGGAAAACTGCTGCTGGAGAGCTCACATGAACTGCTGCCTTGCCAGAGAGCAAGGAGGAAGAAGCAGTTATAGGAGCTTCCAGCAGAAGAGCACCCCCCCCCAAACCCCCACCCCACGCCACCGCTGGCTGCATCTGGAACTACGCCAAATTCAAACACCGAAACGTTTGGAGCCAGAGGTGGGGGAGGGAAAGCTGCAGCCCCCGCTGTTGGGAATCCCGCTTAAAGAAATGCGACACCCTGCTGCCAGGAATGTCGCTTAAAGAAAAGAATCCTAAATGCCTCCCACCGCCAGGGAAGCCTGAACCCAAGTACGGTGGAGGAGGGGAAAAAACGACGCTGCGGGATTGGCACCAAGTTAAGCCGCTGCCTGCCCAGCTGTCGCTGGTGCCGCCCAATGCAGGGGGCGCCACACCAAGAAACCTGCTGCTCCAAAGGCGGAGCGCTGCAGAAATTACAGCAAGAAGCTGTCACTGGCGCTGCCCCAGGCTGGGGGCGCCACACCAAAGAAATCTGCTGCTCCAAAGGCGGAGCGCTGCAGAAATTACAGCAAGAAGCTGTTGCTGGCACTGCCCAATCCAGGGGGCGCCACGCCAAAGAAACCTGCCGCCCCAAGCTGGGAACGTTGCAGAAAGAAGCTGCGCAATTCTAAACTAGTGCCATGTTGAAGAAGCCGCATGCTGCTGCTGAGTCGTGAGCCTCGTGCTGCTGCCAAAAAGCCGTCATCATTGCCGTCGGAGAGACTCCGATCCCACCAAAAAGCTGGCAAGTCGCCACCATCATTGGAACCGCCCGAGTCTGCTGACCGAACGTCGTCGACCCGAACATTGCCACTCGCCAGAAGAGGGTAGAAACCAACGTCTACACACATGCACGCACCACACCATACGAGGTTGACTAAGGGGGAGTGAGTGGGTGGGCACGGCGTCCTTTGATATCATAATATTTCCATAGAGTAAATAACGTTTTGTTTGAATATATCTGGTAATAAACTTGTTAAATACTCATCAATATCCGTGGTTGCGTACGAGCTTGTTGGGGTAGTATCTCGCCTTGCCCTCGATCCTCTTCCTTTTTGGGAGGCGGTACGGATGCTGGCGTCCAGACCGCGACAGATGTGGTACGTGACAGTGCTGGGGGAGGCACAAACAGTGTGAAGATAGTCTTAAACCATGGCTATAGATGAGTTTTACCACTGGGAAGGTTTTTACTGGGTGTTAGAGCTTTGTAGCTCTAACCTTTTGAAAAAGGCCTGTGCAGGTGGGAAGCTTTTATTTTTATGATGGTAATGGAAGGACTGTTAAGATTAAATTGGTATTTGCTAGTCTTGCAACTCTGCGTACAGAAAACTAAGTATTTTTTATGACGCACAAGCTTTATGATGAGTCCATATAGAACTCTGAAGACGCAAATAACTTTAAGTCTGATTTGAAAATCCCTCAGCTCCTGAATATGACAGCTTGGTTGTGTTTTAATTCTGTAACTCTGTGTCACATACTGTTTGGTAAAGTCAAAATATTTGGATGGATGGAATTGACCTTTTTCACAGCAACTAATAGAGTGGCTAACAGCTATGAGGTTGTCAGCCTTTGGGTGGATATGAGATAGAATAATAGAAACATAGAAAAAAAGAGATGGCTACGGCATGAGATGCTCTGCCCATGGCTCTTTTTTCCTTTGTTGCAGCAGCCACTTTCACCATTGCCTGGAGGACCTGAGAAAAGAAGGTGCAGAGGAAATTCTCGACTCTGGGGACTCTGCACAGAAGACCACCAACTGCATTGTAGGTGTGGAACCACTATACCAGTAAATTAAAAGTTCCTGAAAATGTTCCTAGGCTCTGACTGCTGGACCAGGGAACAGACCATATTCTTGCTAATAAATTCCCTCATTCTCTGAAGTTAGGTGGCTGCATGAAAAAGTGCTTGTTGGAAATGATCCCGGGAATATTTATACTCCTGAGCTGGTTTGGGAAATTTTTGAAAGAGTGTTGAGTGCCATGTATGCCAAAAGTGTGCCAGGAAATGGTTTGACAATTTAGGGAATGCCTATATTAGGAGAAAGGCCCAATAAAAACAGATCTATGGAAGAAAACATCTGGTGCTGAGGACCACATCCACACTGACATTCATGCTCATTGTATTTCAGAGGGTTTTAAATTTGCCTAGCTCTAACCTGTTCCTGTAGACTGATTGTCCATTAGCAGTCAAAGCACAGTAGACCCTCCGAGACTACTTCTCCAAGTTTATTTTTATCTGAAAGGCTTCAATTTACAAATTCCAAATGTGATGTGAAGCAAAGTGCCGGAAGTGGGAACTACTAGGAGATTTGCTTCAGTGGTGCCTCCTGATCTGAACTAAAATGCTACTGCAGATACACCCAGAGGCAACTGTGTCCCAGTGTTTGAGAACATTACCAATCACAGTGTAAGTTACCAGTTCACCTGGTTCAATTGCACATAAAAATTGTGCGAGGCTTGGGCATGCTGAGTGGGAATTTGATTTAAAATATTATTGCTAAAACTGAGTAAATCTCTACTGAATGTTTGAACTGTCATTTTTCAAGTGCCTAGAATAAATTTGGGAAAGTTTGCAAGTGGATGCAAAAAGCACAACATATATAGACTGTGTTCATGAAGTGTTTTAAATGCGGCTTGCTAGCATATCTGAGATGGGAAAAGAAGGGGGTGGGAGGAGAGAAAGGCTGTGAATGTTAAAAAGAAAGGCAAAGGCCTAAGCAGGATTTCATCTTCTTATAGATTAGAAAAATCTTCACAGTAAATTTACAACCAAAATTTCTAGTACTGACTAAAGCAAAAGATGTTTGGCATGCTGTCTGGAGGTCGTGAGCTTTAATTACATCACATTATCTTTCCCTGTAAGATCTGGACAGTAGTTGCCTTTAGGTTGGAATCCAAACTGATAAGGGGCTTTTTATCACTACATAGTACATCAGACATAGTTTGTAAGAAACAGATAGTCATCTGGTGTACCAACCTGCCTATTCTAGTTGAAGTTGCCTCCAGGGAACAGATACCAGAAACTTTACATTTAGCACACTTAAAAAGAAAGATTCCTGGCAAATGTAATGGCATAAGTGGTATTTAAAGAAGAGCTGTGTAATATAGTATCTAAATCGTTTTATAATCCCACTGCTATTTTAGTATTCTAGTAGGATATCTGAACCACTTGCTCTTGACTTGTACCTTGTCTGTAATGATGTTATGCATAATGCAGCAAAAAGAATTCTTCATTCCTGAGCAGGGGAGCAGAAGTGAACACAAGTGCTTTTTACAACTCATCTCTTATGGATCAAAGCAAACCTCAAACTTGCCTTATCATGTGAGTGAGTTTAGCATCCTTGAGCTTTACTGCTGCAGTTACACATGCTTATCCCATAGTTTTTGCTGTTTGTGTTAAATGAAATTGCACATTTATAAATTGCACAAGCTTGATTACTACCGTTAGATGTTCAGTGTGTCTAGTAAACCCACATATTTTCAGGTCTTACTGTGAAATATATGCAGAAATTATTAAAAAATGTGAAGATATTTACTTTGGGCTAAAGCCGGCTAACGGAAAAAAAATCTTATACCAGAAATAGGCCGGGGGAAGGGGGGAAGATTTTAAAAAAAGAAAATCCCGGTAACTGGAACATTATTCTTTTTATGTACACTTATTTTATTTTTATTGTTCTGTACTAATGTCTATGTTTTCTGTATTTATAAAATGTGTTTAATTAAATGCTTAAAAATAGTATAGCTGAGAAGGCTGAAAGTTGGGAAATGGATCCTTATTGTGGTCATGTGGTTAAAATGAATGAAGTATTTTGTTGCTTATTACACGTACATTTCCATCTGAAGCATTTTATACCTTCATTGTATATTGTGCATGTGAAATACAAATCATGTAAGTGATAGGGTAACTGCTTTTCAGTGCTAATCAACCCCATAAATGCCATTTTAAAAACGAACAAACAAAAGGCACTGTAATGTTTGACCTTAATGCCTTTTGGTGGTGATCTACTACATTTATGTGACTGGACTGCATTGCTTGTCTCATTTAGTTTTCAAGGGTTTTAGGGCAAAGTGTATGTTCCATCTGGGTTTTGTGTCTTGCTGAGCGGTTTGACAGTTTCTACTAAATCATAATAATTAGAACAGCAAAAACTGTAATTGGTGTCTTTGAGAAAAAAAATGTCCCATGAAGCTTCCCCTGTGGAATGGTCAATATATGCTTTCTTAACTGAAAAGAGCCATAACAGTCAAGAAACTTTTTATTCCTAGTCATGCATTTACCCCTTCCCATCAAATTTATATTGTGGTTTTGTTGTAGGAAAACAGTTTAATGGGCTGGATGGTTATAATGCTGTTGACTTCCTAGCTTTCCAGCCTGCAGCTTTTGCTTTTTTTGCTAGTTCAGGACCACTTAAAAAAAGTTCTCATTTTCCAGGAAAAAAGGCCTTAGAAAAGATCCTGGAAATGCACTCTGGGCATATTTATGTATTCAACCTCGCTGTACTTTCATCTGTTGGAGTTTGTAAACCAGAAAGGTATGAGCCTGTTCTCATGGAATCACAGACTCTTAGAATGCATTGGGTTGGAAGGAACCTTCCAAGGTCGTCTAGTCCAACCCCCTG
The DNA here is from genome assembly GCA_033124195.1 of Coracias cyanogaster. Lineage (NCBI taxonomy): Eukaryota > Metazoa > Chordata > Aves > Coraciiformes > Coraciidae > Coracias > Coracias cyanogaster. The sequence goes on from JAVSBS010011025.1 coordinate 18,011, forward strand.
CAGTCAGCAGGGACATTTCTAACTAGATCAGGTTGCTCAAAGCCTCATCCAACCTGTTCTTGAACATCTCCAGGGATGAGTCCTCCACCACCTCTCTGGACAACCTGTTCAGTGTTCTACCACCCTCATAGTAAAGAACTTCTTCCTGATGTCTAGTTTAAACCTACCCTTCTCTATTTTAAAACTGTCGCCTCTCATCCTATCGCTACATGCCCTTGTAAACCGTCCCTCCTCAGATTTCTTGTAGGCCTCCTTCAAGTACTGGAAGGCTACCATAAGGTCTTCTTGGAGCTTTCTCTTCTCCAGGCTAAACACCCCCAACTCTCTCAGCCTGTCTTTGTAGGATAGGTGCTCCAGCCCTCTGATCATCTTCATTGCCCTCCTCTGGACCTGCTCCATCAGGTCCATGTCATTCTTGTGTTGAAGGTTCCAGAGCTGGATGTGGTGCTCCATGTGGGGTCTCACTAGAGCAGACTAGAGGGGAAGAATCATGTCTCTTGATCTGCTGGCCACACTTCTTTTGATGCAGCCCAGGATGCAATTTGCCTACTGAGCTGCAAGTGTACATTGTTGGCTCATGTTGTCATCACAAAGCCATGTAGCTATGTCAGAAATCCAGTTAGAATTACATCAGTAAATCGGGATCAATTGCCCAAAGGGGTTGTTCATCCTGGACAAGAGAAGTCTTCAAAGAGACCTAATTGCAGCCTTCCAGTATCTGAAGGTGCCCTACAAGA
>JAVSBS010011025.1:18847-29135 GCA_033124195.1 Coracias cyanogaster
CATACTAGTAAAGAACTGTTATTCCTATTTCCCATATCTTTGCCTGAGAGCCCCTTGATTTCAAAATTACAATAATTCAGAGGGAAAGGGTTTACATTTCCAATTCCAAGGGAGTTTCCCGCCTTCCCTAGCAGACACCTGTCCTTCAAACCAGGACACCAGGGTAGCCAACCAAACCAGCCAATGGGACACTGATACTATACTGACATCATGCCCTTTATATAAGAGGAGGGCTGGTTGGGGACATGCATGGATTGGGTTGGGTGGTTTTGTGAGCGTTGCCTTCTATATAGTCCATTTTATGTATTATTTCATTAGTATTATTGTTATTACTGCTGTTTCTTCTCCATGTTGTTCTATTAAGCTGTCCTTATGTCACCCCATGGGGTTTTGCCTTTTTCTCCTGATTCTACTTCCCACCCCACCAGGAGTGCTGGGGGGCACAGTGAGTGGCTACATGGTGCTCAGTTACTGGTTGGGCCTAGACCACGATATTGCTCTTTTTCTTTTTTTCTCTTTTTTTTTTTTTTTTTCCTTAGGGTACAGAGTACACTTTTAGGTTTAGATACTGTACTTGGATGTATAAACTTGGGTGTTTTATGTCACGGTCCAGGCGCAAGCATCCGTACCACCTCCCAAAGGGGAAGGGGATCGAGGCCAAAGCAAGATAAAATAAACAATTTACCAAAACTTCCCAGTCTAAAAGCTAAATCATTCACATAATTCCTGATAACCAAAGCTTTCAGGTCGGTTGGTATTTGTATCCGCTGAAAGTATCCTGAGTATCTGTTTGCATTTTGTGCTGTCTGAATATACCAACTAATACTTCAGGGACTTCTTAAAGTTAATTAAAATAATGGTCATAAGAAATAACTTGATATTTAAATTCTGAGAGAGTATTGATTATTAACCACCTTATTTCAGGCTCTCAGATGAGCTGTTATTTATGCCTACAGATGTTTCCTCTGTGAAACTACATCAAAGAAGTTAAAGATAATATATGCAAATATCTGCATTCTTCCCAACTTCAAATACCTCAAAGGTGATGCTACTATCAGTGCACTGAATTAGTATGTTTCTCCGGACAAGATGCAATAAAGGTGAAATTTCTTCATTTCAATATGATGGAAATGTCTATTTAAAAAAGAAAAAAATGTGACTATTTTAACATGATTTTTAAACTCCTATTACTTTAAAACTTTTCTTCATCTTCCAGGTAGGAAAAGTTGACTTGTTTTGGGGAATACTAATATGGACTGCACTGCCTTAAGCATATTTTCACTTTTATAATGGAATGCCATGTTATACTTAGGGATTTTTTCACTTTTTATATTTTATATATAGTATATGCATGCAATTTTCACTTTAGTGAGATTGATGCAATATTCTAGGCTACAAGTGTTCAAAAACTTTCTTAAGAATGTTCTTATAACAATAATAGCAAAAATTTACTCGTTGCAGGAAGGCTAAGTGTTACAATCATGTTTTATAAGTCTAGGGTTGAGGTTTGGCTTAACTGATTTACCCAATCAACATCCAGCCACTCATTTGAAATTGTCTTATGACAGGAAAAAAAATCTTAGAGAATTCTGGAGCTGAAAACTGTTTATAAACCAATTTTAAAATTAAAAAATACCTTGAAATTAAAAATACATACATTAGTGTATATTGGATATATAAAGGGAATTGCTGATTTCCATGGTAAAGGAATAAATGAAATAAACCAGCACCCGTCATTTAATCACTTTAAGGTGAGCATAGTGATGTATAGTGAAAGATGGCAGAAACTGTGGAACAAGAGTCTTACAAGCTTTTGCATGGTTCAAGATACTATACCACCACATTATATGTTAATAGTGGTATTACCAACTGTATTCATATTCTCACCATCTTGCTAAATTTACAAAATCACAGAATTACCTAGATTGGAAAAGGCCTTTAAGATCATCAAGTCAAATCATTAACCTAATACTAAGTTCTCCCTTTGAAGGGAATATAATGGATGTCTTGCATTTCACTTTAAGAAACAGGAAAAAATCCATGTGTTGTACTTGAAATAGATTATAAGAGTACTGACAGGAATTTGTTTTCAGTAAACATTTAGTATATACTAAGTGAACATTTGCAGTATGTGCTGTGAAACACATGAAATAGGGGCCAAAAGGTGCCAGGTAGCATGCACATACCTGAAAATTTTTTATTATTTTATTCTGCTGGCAAAATAGACAAGAACCTCAGAGACGTATCATTTTACTCCTTCCCAACTTGCATTTCTCATTCATTGCATTATACAGCTCTGCAGTTGTGTCCCTATTGACACTAGGAAACTGATTAAACCAGCTGGTTTATGGTTTCTACTGGCTGTAGCTGAGTATATTCTGTTCTGTAACATATGGCATTTTAGGGCAATGTGTTTGTATGAAGCATGGGAAACAGAGTTGAGTTCATGGTGTGTTCATTTGCTGAAGCATGTATTTGTCCTTGCTTTTAAACTGACTGGCTCTGAAAGTCTTGTTTAAGGCTCTTATTTACAATTATCTTCTGTATTGTTTACTAGATTATTTTGTATACTGTTGATGGTTCTTTGCTGACATCCTTCGACTTTCAGTGCTTCTCCTAAATTAAGTCAGTACCAGATAATCCTCAGACACTGTGTGTTCTTGCATTTCATATTTCTACCATGACGGAGATTAATATAATATAGAAGTCTTTCTGGTCTGTGGCCACTCCCTTTTTCCTAAAGAAAGAGGTAAAAAAAAAGGGTATTTTAGTTCTTGGGATTTTTTAATTAGTCTGACAATAAAATTATGCTCACATCTTAGGCTTTCTCCCTCCTTTAGCTCTTCTTACTGTTTTAAGTAGGTTTCTACCATGTGATCTTATACCTCATGACATATTAGAATGCTATTGTGTTTGTCATATTTGATTCCCTTTATTTTATGTGCTAATGAGGACTGTTTGTTACATGTTATAAGTCTGTTGCTGTATTTTGTGCAGACTATATCCTTATTCATCTAGAATACATTTCTCATCTGTGTTTCAAGCATATCCAGCATACTTTCAAATTTGGAGTAATCTTTACTCTCTTTCTCCTATATGTAGAAGAAATGATAACTCATTTTGCTACTAAGAATAGAAGTAGCAGTGTATATCAGTCATCCTATGTATTTCATTGTATATTGAATTATGACTAGTTAATTAAACATTTTTTAAAATATTTTCTTCTATAATATATATTTTGTTATACAACCATGCTTTTGCTTTAGGTTATTTTGTCCTAAAGCTAGTTCCTAACATTACAGATTCTACAACTTATATATATATATATATCTTAACCTATGGATAATCGTCAGGGACTCCTCACTTGTGGTTTCTCTAGGGGTTCTTGTCTTACTGATTTATCTTCTTTGAACTATAAACCTATTACCTCATTCATTTTTCTCCTAAGCAATCCTTTCTATAGGATGATATATCCTTCAACATTTTTCTGTATGGATTTTCCTTTCCCCGTTATATTTCAGTTAAACACTTTTGCACTCCACTTCTATTCATAACTTTGTTTTTTAACAATTACTTAGCATTGTCATGATCACTATATCAGACTGGATGGAATTGCAATTGTCTGGGAATGAAAACTGAAGTCTCAGCTGCAGGCTTAAATGCCCAACAGTTGGAAAATTCATACAAGCAACAAAACTCCACTAGGTTTTCTCAGACAATTCTCTTTGACTTGTTTCAGAATTTGCACTATTGACTGATTTTGCACAACTAATTTTTTTACTCTGAAATAGCCTCAGATGGCAGATACAACTACGCAGTGACCCAAAACACCTGTGCTGTCTTCTACTCCCTCACAGTTACACTGCTGTCCTTCCTCACAGAGAACAGAAAATTATTCTGTGGAACTGGCAATAACTGTTGAATTAATTCCTCTTGAAATCTTAACAGACTGACAAAATATTAGCTTTTCTTGCAACTCCCTAAACTTACCCTCACATATGGATTTGAAGCTCTTGTTGGCTTCTGTACGTGAGGAGATAACTGCTATGTATTTTTATGTTTTATGTTTTGATATCTGCTATGTATTTTTGAAATTTAACAAGTTCTTCTTCTGAATGTTTTTCCAATGGAACCCAAACATTTCTTTGCATTTACCTCTTTGTTTTGTGTAGTTTGGGTGATGTGTGAGCATTTTTTCCTTACCTGAAGTACATACACATTCTTATAAATAACCGGCTTTTGACACGAGGTACTTCTATGATCTGAAGAGGTTAGTAAGTTTTTGGTTAAACAAGCTTATTTTTTTAAGAATGAATAGTTTCACTAATGTTACTGGAAGACAAAGTCACTAGTATCTAACAAGGCTGAAAGAATTTAATCTTAGTGATTCAGTAGAAGTCATTAGTTGTCCTTTCTTCACATTTTTTATCTTTGTGCTGAAAAGTGGTGTTAAGCTGTTCACCAGCAAAGATGAAATGACTTTTCTTGAAGCCAAAAAGATTTCAGAGATATTATCAGATATCTGTTAGCTTTTCTACCAGCCTCATTTTTCTTTCCAGCAATAGGCTGGGAGTATTTTCTGAGAGAGAACAATAATCGTCAATAATGGATTACAATTCTGAAGGCTGACTGTCCAGTACTTTGAACAAAGTGGTTGGAATTCTTTTTTGCTAATGACTGAGTCACTTTTAATAACTTATAGGTAAACCTGTTATTTGATTCATGTAACTAAGAATAGCCAACAGAATTAGCCTTTAGGAGTTATTCCACTGCTATTATTCATTCAGGTGGTCATACTGACTTCAAAGGGGCTACAGAGGCCTATGAATTATTCAGTAAGGCCTGCAAGACTGAGCCTTTAAACTTCCATTATAATACACTAAAGAGGTTTTTTTTAAAAATATTTTAATTATAAGGTTGAGCAGAAGTGTCTATGTGAGACATTTGATTCAAAAATAGCCCTATGAGATAGACAGAAATTAAATATAGTGCTGTTATCTGTCTCTTGCAGAAAAATAAAGTGAGTTGCCCAAAGCAGGGTAAGTGACCAATTTTGGAGGATAAACTTAAAGAAAGGAATTGTTGATTCACATTTATACACAAAGTTAAAAACAATATATAGCTATTTATTTTTTTTGTCTTTGTTTTTAAAGTATATGTGTTATATGAAGACTGTTTTAAGCTTTTTGCAATTAAGTTAAAAATTTCAATCACTTTTACCTTCATCTCCCCTTTCAAATTTATTTTCAGTCATAGCTTATTCATTCTGAGAGCAAATTAATTTATATTGTGGCTCTAAACTAGAATTTTAAACAGTGAATTCCTTTGAAATTTATTGAGATGAATTTCCCTTAAACTGTGCAGAGGAAAATATGCACCCTAATCTGGATTATTTCTCTTTAGAGAATCTGATAGAAAGTAGATTTGTGCACCACTATGTTCTGAATAATCTTTCTCATTCTTATTCTGTATAAAATAATTTTGCTTTGAATTCTATTTACTGAATTAATATTGATAATCATTAATTATTAGAATAATAATAGTTTATTGTTCTTGTAAACTCTTAATGGAAGTATCTTATCAATAAGTTGAAGAAATTTTGCATTTCATTTTATTTATCAAAGATTATGAGCTTGCTAATTGTTACTTGGTTGGTTTTGGAGATGTAGATGGGGGTGTAAATACTGCCTTGTCACTTAGCCTCTGATAAAATACCTGTGTGCTTGAAATGTGATACATGTGTGCAACAGCATCTGACTTTTACACTAATCCACTGAGAGTTTTGCTTTCATCTACTTTGGCTGGGACAAAAGAAGAATCTTTGCCAAGTAGGGTCATGGCACCATCCTCTGCAATCAAAACAACTGTGCTCCGTTTCCAGCCCAAGAACAGATAGATTTCAGTAAATCCCAGTTCTTTCCAGCTTTAATTTACTGAATAAATTCATGCTATGAAAACATCGCTGATGATATTGGCAACCAAAGACTTTATGCTGCCACATATTTGCTTCTCTCCAATATTAGAACTTGTGATGTAGGAGTAGTATAAAATGCTTACCTTCTTTCTGGATGTATTTGATAGAATTTTATGTAACTTAAAGTAATTTTTATGATTATATTATGTAAATAATATTTATTTTTATTGCATAAAAGGTAACAACACACCTTATTTCCACCTATTTTGTAGTGCCTTTGAGACCTGATGTAGATGTAGCACAGCTCTGACAAATATTCTTTTATTCTTATACCAGTGAGTGGCTTTTTTGATAAGATATCACAATCTCATTTTGCACTGTTTGTAGTGATGTTTGGTACCAAATTGATCAAACGCCAGTTCCCCTGTTGAAAGCTGTAAGACTGCACGGCTTGTGCATTGGAGAAAATGCTGTTTGCTCAATTCCATCTCTATCTGTTTGAGCATTCAGCAGGAGAACTAACTAAATGACAGTTCTTTTCAGCTGAAATAGACTCATAAATTACTGCAAATTGAATGTTTGCTTCTAGTAGATAGCCTTTCATTGTTCTGTATTCTCTGTTTTACATGAAGGTAAATCCAAAAGCTGATAATTTTTACTATCTTTCATCCACCTCTACATTCTAGGCTTGTATGGTTTTGATTTGGTAGAATAAATTCTGAGTTTGAAAGTAAAATTTGTATTTTACCTTAGAGCAGTTCTGAATTCAGCTTCTGCTTGGTTTTGTTTTCATTCAACTATCCAAAGATTTGGTGTTTGTTCAATGATGACATGCCTCTGTAATGACAAATCTCACAGTTCATTCTGCAGCAATTTTGTACGTTATGTGTACACTTTGTTTCTGACTGAATAAGTGTATGATGACACCAAGAATACATTAAAAAAGGAAATTCTGTTTCACCTTATGAAGACTGTAAGGAGCCATATGTTATCCTGTGACCTAGAAACTAAGGAGAGTTAGAACAGCAGATCATGCACTGCATCATAGCAAAAGTTAGTATGCTACAGACATATGCTACAGGTTTTTGAATCAGATGCTGGCGAGGGTTTTGAACAAGTGAAGATAATTCAGACCAAATGCTTACATTTTTTTTTCCTGCTTCACCAATACACTTCAACTGCAGCAAATACAGTGTGGACAGCATGACAGTAAGAAAAATTATAAGAAAGATTACTTTTGATAATCAAATATTTTATGATTAATAAATCAATTAGACTTGAGGGGATTACAAAACCTTTTAAAAATAAATAAGGAGTTTGTAGGAATAGGTTTGAAGAATAAATAAAATTTTAAAATCATTTTTCATCTGACAAGTACTAATTCTTCAAAATAGTTGGCCAATGCTCATATCTATCACTCAGTCTGATATCACATCTCATTTCACTATATTTTCTAATAGTGCAATCTGTTTGCTGAGTTTTTCTTCTATTATATTATGGATAACATGGTCAACATCAATAAAGATAATTTAATTTGAATTTACTTGATAAGAACCATGTTATTAAACTTTTGTGTTTATTGAGAAAATAGGAAAATAGGCAATTTATTAAAAAACATTCGTAAAGGTCACTCAATTTATTAACAGTCAATTCCATATTCATCTTAGAGTGACTGTCTATATAAAGTGCCTCATTTACACAAAGGTTCCATATTAATAATGTCTATTAATGTTGTGGAATGGAATAATCATCACCAAGGATTTGATTCATCTTGCCTAATATAAGATTTTTGCAATGTGTATCCATGCAATCGAACCCTGTCATCCTACGTTTCCTTTTTAGTCAATAGAGAGAATCAGGCACTTTTATGGTATGCTGCATGTGACTTATTTTCAGCATCTCTGGTAAGATGAGATTCTTTTCACATCCTAAGTTCTACTGTCAATATTTACTGTAGATTCAGATGGAATCATCTGCTCTGTGAATATCCACATTATGAGAAGAACTCCTTCAAAGAAATGAGCAACTTTGTCCCTGTCTGTCTCAGTCAAGGGAGGCACTCCCTTTTCTGAGGGGTACTCAGTTATTCCTTTTAGAGTTACGTGAAGCCTACTGATCCTGACAAGCCAACAGGCAAAAATCTGTCAAATTATTAATATCATCTAGTAAGATACGGACAGGTTTGGGGTTCTATAACAGTTGGGACACTTGAAAAAATATGGTCTAGTTACAGTGTTCTGTGTTGTTGTTGTATTACCGTCATCACAGGTATTAGCTGCTACATACAGAAGTGTCAAACCTAAGAGGAATGTAGTCTTTGTCAGCCTGTCCTGCACTATATTCTTCTAAATGGGCAAAGAAAGAGTATCTTATCTACTTCTGTCAGATATGCTATTCAACTGAGTAGTCGAAGAAAAAAAACAGTTTAGTATCTTATGATAAAGATTATTAAGAGCTGATCCAGTTTAATAACTCTAGCTACCTGAAAGTAAAGTCTGTTCTAAGTTATTTACCTGTGCCCTGTCCTAGATCATATTAATCTTAGAAAACTCTAAAAGAGGGATGAATCTTCATCTAAACACATTTCTGTCTTTCTACAGAATAAAGATGGAGTGTGAACTACATGTTTAACTTTTATGGTGTGAAAGGTAAGTAGAAATATTCCAGCCATAGAGTATTTTTCTGAGATTTGTCTGATGTGGGTTGCAAACTGCACACGAGTGGTCCATCCTGATAACAAATAACCCTGTGAAAAATACTGTCTTAGCTAAATAGGGATTTAACAGTGGAGTTCCAATACAAAGAAGAAGCCAGAGAAACAAGAACAGGCTGCAAAGGAGATATTTAGAAACACTGTCTGGGCATGAGAAAGTGTTGCTAGGAAGGTCATTCCTCATGCAGAGTTGATATTTGCAGTTTGAGTTGCATAAAGGACAAGATCTATCACTACCTTAGCCAAATGCAGAACAAGCAAAATAAAGGCCTATTGCTGAATAGGACAGGTCATATAGTAAAGAAGACACTGCCTAATACTGATGGTCAGGAGAAGGTGGTGCAGTGTGGTCTCATCAAGTTTGCAGATGACAACAAAAGAAGAACAGTCAATATGCTGGAGAGTTGTGGTGCCGTTCAATCTACACAGGCTAGTGAAATGGGCTGATAGAAATCTAATGAAATTCAACAAGCATGAATGCAAAGTCCTGAACCTGTGAAAGAGGAAAATGCAACAGCACGGCTTGGAGGCTGACTGGCTGGTAAGCAGCCCTGTAGAAAAGGCTCATGAGGTTCTGGTGGGCAACAAGCAGCACGAGACAGTAATGTACCACTGGCAGGGAGTCAGGTGTTCAGGAGCTCAGACTGGATATAAGATAAATTTTCCCAGTAGGACAGTGAAACTGTGGAAGAGGTTGACCAAAAAGGTTGTACACAATCCCTCCTTGGAGATTTTCAAGACCACCTGAAAAGCCCTGAGTGACTCTGGTCTGACTGTAACATTAGCGAGGCATTGAGCAGAAGATTAGACTTAATACCTGCTGAGATCCCTCGCAACCTGGATGATCCTGTCATTCTATAATTTTCTTGTTCATAGGAAGGAAATTCTCATAATCTCTCCTTGGTGATTGGCTCTTTAAACTGTTCAGTAAGATGAAAAAAGACCATCAAAAAGGGTAAATATGAGTGAAGACAGGACTCCGCTACTGCTTCCAGTAGTCAATATCCATGCCTATAAGGAACAGATAGGACTCTGTCTTTGATATTTCTTATTTTAAATGTCTATCAAAGAAGATCGGTATTGACCCCAGTGTCAAATTTAGTTTAATTCCCAGGTGGGTTCTTCCTTACTTGTTAGCTTTCCAACACAGTTCAGAAAACCTTTCCCTTCACTAACAGCACAGTGATCCTTCATCACTGGTCTGCTTGTTTCATGCAAGTCTTCATATATGTCTAAACATATGAGAGCATACAGGGCCATGGATGTAGCACTGAAAGGAAGTTTAGTAATGAGCTGACACACTAGTGAAATTAGAACCAGATGAAAAAGAGAGAAGTCCCCTCTGTTATGCTTAGCCATAAGATAACTTTAGAAAACTACTGTAGAGATAGCAAAGTTAATAACAAAAGTCCAAGTCACATACACCCTGTAGCTGCATGCCTGGAAGCATGAAACTCAGCACTGGATGAGGTGGCAAGCAGTGGGCGAAGTGGCAACCATCGCTAGATCTATATCTGGTGTTATCTGGATGCCTGGAGGAGTGTGAAATGAGGTGGAGGCCCCGTGGTCCCAGTCCCCCATTTTTCCACCCCTCTGCAGTTTAGTGAGGTTTCAGTAACTTGTGCCTGTAATACACTTAGAGGTACTTGGATCTACAGGTC
>JAVSBS010011025.1:32975-60084 GCA_033124195.1 Coracias cyanogaster
ATAGAATAGCTGCCTTGGATAAATAAATATATATTTTTCTTAAGGGGTGGTTCCTGTAACTGATTGGGACATTGGAGGGAGGTGCTGCGCCTCAGATTCCGTTTGGGGGAGTGGTCTGGCACCCCAGTGGGTGGACCGCATCCCTTGGTGGGCGGACCCGGGAGATCTAGGGGGCAGATCACGACATGAGTGCAGTACATATGCTTGAGGGAAGAGGTGCCATCCAAAGGAACTTGGCAGGCTGGAGAAGTGAGCCCGTGCAACTCTCATGAAGTTCCACAACATCTGGTTCAAGGTCCTGCACCTGGGTGAATGATAGATTGAGAGCAGCACTGCAGAAACAGCGTATGAAAAATCAGACAAGAGCCAGCAATGTGTGCTCGCAGCCCAGAAGACCTACTGTATCCTGAGCTTCATCAAAAGATGTGTGGCCATCAGGTGCAAGGAGGTGATTCTCCCCATTTACTCTGCTTTCATGAGACCCCATGCATCCAGCTCGGGGGTTCCCAGAACAAGAAATATATGGACATATTAGAGTGGGTCCAGAGAAGGGCCACAGAAATTAAGAAAGGCCTATGAAGAAAAGCTGATAGGAGGAATTATTGACACTGGAAAAGAAAGGCTCTGAGGAGACCTTACTGAGGCCTTTCAATGTATAAAGTGGTCCTATAAAAAAGATGGAGAGAGGCTTTTTGTCAGGGCCTGTAGCGACAGGGCAAGGGGCAATGGTTTTAAACTGAAAGAAGGTAGATTTAGATTGGATGTAAGATATTGTTTATGATTAGAGTGGTGAGACAGTGGAACAGGTTGCCCAGAGAAATTGTGGAAGCTCCATCCCTGGAAGTGTTCAAAGTCAGGTTGGCTGGGGCTTTGAGCAACCTGTTCTAGAGGAAGGCATCCCTGCCATGGCAGGGGTTTGGAACTAGATGATCTTTAAAGGTCCCTTTTAACCCAAAGTGTTCTCAGATTTTAAGAATCTTATCCAGCTAGGTTATTTTTACTTTGTACTTACATTTACAACCTTTGTAAAAAACTTCTGTTCTTATATATACTCTGTCCTAAATGAACCCAATCTGGTTTCATATTTGAAATACTTATTGATATATTCCATATGCTTTAAAAATATGTTGTGGTATAGGATTCTCAAACTTGATGTGAAATCTTAGACTATGACAATATGGAGAAAATACATAGAAAGAAAGTGATAGAACAAAATGTGTTCTTCAATGAATCAGTTAATTTTCTGAAAATTGAATGTTCAATAATATACATATGTATGCTAAAAATTCTTAATCTCAAACCAAATATCTTTGTTTTCCCCTTCATTTTAAAAGCTGTTACCAATATGTAAGCCACCTAGAAGTTGAGATTAAGTTTATATGAAGTAAGGAAGAAAATACAAACTTCAATTCACAAGATTAGTCTGTCATTTCTCCCTTCTGGAAAGAACTTTGTACCTCAGTTATAGGAATTAATATCAAGTAACAGAAAAGAAAGTTACATTTCCTAAAATGGACCTTCAGAGTCTACTCCATTCAGGTACAATCTGCTCCTTACTTGTGGAATGGGTGCCTGATTCCTGTCTCTGTTGAATAATCTTACCTTTTTGCAAGAAGTAGGTCTTGCATCATGTCACATACTGTCATCAGGAGAGCTTTTATGAGATGTTCAGCTATTCATCCATGGCCATATTTTTATGCTTTCAAAGAGTAATTGCTTCTGAACAATAATTTAATCTGCAAGTAGCCCTACTTATTCTACTGATAATGTTATTAAAATCTGTCTCTAGGTTATGGTACTCAAAATCAGTCACTGCCACTTGAAATTTCCATTGATTCATAGGTGTGTGAACATTTTTGAGTATTGGTGACAGTACCTGTTATTCAAATGTCATCTAAATGGTACTGAGTCATACACAAAACAACAAGTTGAAAACTTTACTAGCCAAAAAAATTCAGGTAAGGTTGTTGACCTGTTTCTTGGCATTCACTGAAATAAAACTGTTAGAGGTCACCAGATTGCCTTGGTTATTGTTATTTCAAAATTATTACAGAAGTCTCTTGTAATCAAATGAAGCATATTATCCCATGACTATATGAAGGCTCACACAGTAAGCAGCATCTTTAAACATAACATCTTATTTTAAACACTACTAAAACATAGAATGCAATGAATGTGTTGATGACAGAACAAAATAGACAGAAGGAAATTCTTTATGATCTACATATTGACTAGCTGCAATTCAAATTGCTTGGGGTGAAAAATAATGCCTGTTTGAAATAGAAAGAGAAGAAAGGCAGAAAGACCAGCATGATGTTCCATGTTCCTTCATAGACTGTATGGTTTCTGTTCCTGGAGGAGGAATCACCATTAATGGTGAGTTTGTACGCTTTGGGTCATGCAAAATATTGCCATAGAAATCTTTTCCCTCACACTGTGTTTGAACCTCTCCCACAAATACATCATATATACTTCAATGATGTATTGCATCACTTATGTCATTTATTATGTCATTATTACATCCGTTTAATTAAATTTAAACCAATATGTATTGACATATTATTTCCTTTACATGTCTACAGTATATATGCCAAGAGATAAAAGCTCATCTATAGTCATTCCATATTTAACATAATATATGAAGAACTTCAGGGTAAGTTTCAAGTTGTGTGCTTCCACCATTTATTTTATCATGTGATTAATTTTGTCCTAAAAATTGCAGTTTATTTGTGGTCCTTCTTGAATTGTGCTGATTTTTGTTGCCTGCTCCCTTTAACTTTCACTTTCCCTTTGTTCTTTTGCTTCCATACATTCAAATCACATAATTACCAATCACATTGGACTTAAGAATTGTTTTCACCAATCATATAGCTGATTTGGTCCAGACGTTGACCTGCTCAAGCAGGTACAGAGGAGGGCCTTGAAGATGATCAGGTGGCTGGAGCACCTCCCCTATGAGAACAGATGAGAGACTCAAAGAACCTTGAGGTTCTCTGCATTTTTATTTGTTTTTTTCAGGCAATCTACTTTTATGCATGGATGATACTGTTTTGAAAATCAAGATACAGTCTATGGTTTCTGATAGTCCCTTTCATTATTACCAATCATGGATGTTTCAAGGAATGTGAGGGTGGTAAAGGAGATGTTTAAAGACCATATCTTGGTTGTAGAGGGTCTCAGCAGAAGCCTGAGTGAGGTTTACCTATGTGCAAATATGTGTGCATGTAATATGAAAATATGCAATTTGAACATGTAAGAGTGGCAGATGTAGGTAAGGCTGAAGTTTGTTGAATCCACCATACTGTGCCTAGAAGCAGTAAGTAGTAGGTGCTGAGGAATGCTGTAAAAAATAAAAATAAATAAATCAATATAAACGTTTTAGATTACATATTTTTTTTTATTTTACTAGCATTTCTACTCTTTTGGGGTGAGTCTATAAATGCCCTATATCTTTTGAGGTGAAAAAAATGATATTTCTGTCCATTATTTTTATTGGTGTAATCACTACAGTTATATAAAAAGTGTGAGATGTGATGCTTTCAGTAGAGACATCATTGCTGAGATCTGTGTTAACTTTATCATCTACAGTTTGGGTCACTCATATTCAAGAAAGACTAAATCAACATGGAATTTGAGAATGGTCTATATATACAGAAAACTTACCTTTAAGAAGTGCACTAGATAGATCTGATCTGCCTAAATAACCCATCTAACTTGCAACTAGGCTTTGGATACCTAATGAACTATAAAGTGATCCAAGACAGTGAGCATATGAATGTGAAGAATAGTTTTACTCTTCAAACTGCATCATAGGATCATTACATTTTGGAGAAGTCTTGTTCAAAAGCTTGTCAAAATTATGCAAATACAACATAAAAATACCTCTAGATGCAAAAATATTGATCCTAGAAAATTAGCCTATGAATGTAATCTTTACTTGTTTAGACTAAAATAGTAGGCAGAAGTTCAACACTTTGAAATGTTTTCTTGAAAGGCATGTTCTCCAAACTTTTGAAAACTTTGATTGTTTTCTTCTTAACCTTCTTTAAACTGCCTGTACCTTTTTTATGTGGCCATTCAAAATCAGATACAGTCAGGTAATGCCGTATTAATGCTGAGTAACTTAGTGTTTATGACTTCAGCTTTGTAGGCTGCATTCATATTTAATTATGCACAGTATATCATTTTCTGGGATGATAATGCTGACTTAAACCAAGCTTCAGATCTCTTTGAGTGACCTTTGGAACTTCAATTTTGGATAAATAAATTTTACTCCTCTCTGTCAGGAAGCTTTTCGGTAATAATTAATATTACTTTTTCTCTTGATAAAGTGCTTCCTGCCTGTTATTTCCTGACCTTTTAAAATACTTTTGTTTTGCCTTTTTACCATGGAAATACTTTTTTTTTTTTTCTGTTTCTGCAAGTGAATTTTTTTCCTACACAAAGTTTGTGATTTATACTTCTTGAAATCATTTTCTGAACCATGTAGCTTTTTCTGTAAGAGTACCTATCTGCAGTTCAACTCTATTCTGAACATCCTGAGAGAGAACTGTCATTAAAACTAAACCAAAGTGAGGTACAGTTAAATTATTTCAGAATTTCTCTTGCACTGTGATGTTCATTAATGGTACTTAATAAAGTTTATAACCTCTCAAAATCATCTTACATTAACCCAGTACTCTTGCTCTCTATCCCATATGCAGATGAACCAAATAGAACCAAAGTATCAACTGTCGTGACCTACACTGTTTTTGTCACCTCCTGCTTCTTTCATGCTACAGACACTTGTTCTTCTCCTTTTCATTCTGCTAATAGTATTTCATTTTGAGGCCTCAGATTTCTAACTCTGACTCCACAAATCTGCACTATTTTTTATGCTAGCCATCTCTATTATTTCATTCATATCCATATCTCTTGATCTAAAGTCAATTTCTTTTTTTTAAAATACTTTTCAGCATTGAGATTGTTTCCTGTAATTATTATAAAACTAGAATTTCCCTTCTATTATGTTTCTTTCCTCAACTTCTCTCATTTCTTGGATATCATACAGTTACACTGTTTCTTCCATGCATCCTTTGTACAAGTCTATCATAACCAAGTTACTTCTCTTATCTTTTTGTACTAATGTAATTTAATGCCCTCCACGTTTCAAAATTATTGTTATGTGTAGCTCTGAGGTCCCAAATGAATCATGTTGATTAGTAATAAGCTGTTATCCCAGCTGCTGTTTCCATTTTCTGGAAGAAAATCTTTCTCACAGAAACCCCTTAGTTAACTGCTGAAGCCATATGCCTCCCTTTGTTCATTTTCTAAGAGATTTGTAAGCAATTAGAAGGTGATTGCACTTGTTGGCCATAAGAGCTTTTCCATGTAACAAAGAAACTTATTCTTCGCTAGTATTAATAGCTGGTAGAATCTAATATTTGCAAAGAATAAAGTATTTTGAAAAATCTTCCTTTTTTTTTCTGGTAAAGCTCATTGAAAAGCCAAAGTTTCATGTAACATTCCACATCCACAGAGCCTACTATCTAGCCATTCAAAATAATGGGTCCGTTTACCACAGGGTCTTAATTTAGAAACAAACAAATATAAAAAATTTGGCTATTCAAGCTCTCAAAATTATTTTGGGCCACATAAGTTGTCTAAACTAGTGACCGATGTTCTAGCTAGCAAAGCCTTTTTACTGAATCCAATATAAGGGAAAAAAGTGCCCTAAACCTCACATACAAACTGTAATACAAAAATCGTGTTTAAAGACATCTAAATATTGATTTATAGTCTTCTCTGTGCCTAATGCATTTTTGTCCTTTACTGTCTTGTGGTTATCCTCCCCTAATGAACTATTTCCTATAATGTCCTTCTCCCTTTATTGTACTTCTAAATCTTTGCTGACTTGACTTTCAGTGTTAGACTTGCTTTAATTATTACTGAACTGAAGGTTACTTTAATCAGTACGTTACTTTAATCAGTATCATTTGTACAATTTCCAAGTTGTTCTATCTTTTCAATAGATCAGTATACCACACTGGAACAGAAAATTATCTTGGGCAAACATATTAAATAAGGTAATGATTAGCCTTTGCAATAATTTAATGGAACATGTTTCTATTTGTCTTGTAAACTTGGCTTTTTAAACCTAGGTATAGAAATTTGAAAGTGAAATTACTCAGAGTCATAATTTGTCTCTGCACAATCTTTGTCAGTTACATGTAATTAAGGGGCTTAGTATAAAAAGGAGGATGCAGAAGAAGAACAATGTTTCTGGACATGAATTCCTTCAGTAATAATAATAGTCCTTTTGAGATTTCCTATGTGATTGTCTTTGCTAACAGTGCTAACCCCTACCCCTTGAGCCTTCTGCTCTCAAAGGTTCATCTGCATATGGGATAGAGAGCAAGAGGGGGCTCTAGATCATCTAAAGCACATCCACAGACCTATAAAACTGAACCGCAGACCAATTCAGATGCTTAGTCAGAGTGGCTTTGTTAATACCTTGATAACCATTCTTTTTTTGAGTGTTCTAATAGATTTTTTTCTGGCATACATACAATAAGTTGTAGAAAGTGTCAAGAAAAAAAAAGACAAAAAAAAGACAAGACAGGTTACTAATTTACAGAATAGGGGACTGGCTTTTAGGCTTTAGCTGTCTTTCGGATTCACAACCCAATTATTAATTAAAGCTCAAAGACTTTTTGGCTGGGTTTTCACTGGAACTGCTGCCATAAAATTAGTCCTTAGGGAACAGTAATAAAGACAGATTATGTTGGACTTCATTACTGCATGATGAGATTTCTGTTAGTTTTGATAATGGCTTACCACTTTGTTTACAAGTGGACATTCACTATCCCAGAACATCCCTGATGATATTATATAGAAATAAAACATTCTCAGACTTTTAAGATATTACCAAAGCCAACCAGTCTTGAATGCTGTGCATAGTTGATACCAGTGGTAAAGCAGGGAGAATGAACTCACAAGAAGTTGATGAACACTGGACCATTGGATCCTGTTCTTGTATCATTTGTCCATGTGTAATCCAGACAATAATAAAATGAGACTAATGCAGGGCTATTTAAAGAAGCTTTAAAACACTCATTTCAGTGTGAGGTAATAATATTTTTTTAAAAAGCACAGAGCCTTCTTATTACGTGTCCTTAGAAATATCCTAGACTGCAATGTTGTCGTGAAGGAAAGTTGTGATTACTAATGAAATACATTTTTTAAAGAACTAAGATAATCAATAAGCATCTGAAATGAAGTAAGAGTTGGATTACTTGGTATTAAATTTTGTATATATATATAAATCACAATAATTATAAAGTATGGTGAAAGAAAAGAGAGGACATATGCACCTCAGACCTTAAGGTTCTCTGGGAGCACCTTTGTAGGAATGAAGAGATGAAAATAATTTCACTGAGGAATAAGTGAGATGTAAATCTGTTTTATAGGTAAGGATGTAATAAAAAAAAAAAAGTGATTAATTAATACAAATGAGATTCGTTATTACAAATAGCTTACAAAATCTTGGATAATTCTTTTTTGTAAGCCAAAATAGTACGTTTTGTTGTGTTTGGTTTTTGGCTGGTTGTTTGCTTTTTTAAAACTTGTGGTCTAGTATCATCTTATGACACAGTATCTTAAGCTTTTCCTTGAAAAACATCTGTTTCTTATATTGTTTATTAGAACTGATTGAGAGAATTTTGGAATAAGAAAATATCTGTCCTTGAAGAACACCAGTTTTAAAATCAGCCTTGTGGTTTCAATGATTTTGGATTTGTTTGTTGTTTTTTTTTAATTAAGTTTGCAGGTTTTGACTAGAAAAAGAGAGAAATCTATTGTTCATTATTTATTCACTCAGTGCTTAACTCACTGCATTTAAAACTTTGTTTTCCAGAAATTTTATCATGTCTGATTGAGGTAAAGGATTAAACCAAGGTTTTCACATGTCATAGATGAAAGCTTTGGAAAATTAATAATGAAGTTACAGAATAGCCAAAAGAATGTCTCCAGGAATTAGAAGAGATCAAACAGAAATAATGTAACTTGGAGTGTACAGAGCACTGATAAGGAGTTTTTCAATCATTGTGCAAACCTGAACCTTGATTCTGATTCTTCTGCACCCCAGATGAATGCTCAAATGTTCTGGGTCATTCTGGGCATCTGTCAATTTATTTGAGATATTTTTAAATTATTTTCAAAGGTCTAGATTTAATTCAACAAAGAAATAAATTTCCACATTTGAATGTATATCTAAAAATGGAGATATCAGCTATTTCAAGCTGTTACAAAAGCTGTATCACTTAAACTGCATAGACTCTAGGTATGATCCTACATCGGTTGAAAGTAATTCAAAGTAGATTTTTACTTCAAGTGTATCTTATAAAAAGATTTTTTTTTTCCTTTGTTTTAAGCCAAAATGTTATTGCAAATAGTACTTTATTCCACACAGAAAATTAAACTTATATTTCTTAAAATCAATTCAAGACTAACAGCATATAAGAATTTCCTCCATATAATCTAGGAAAGCCATTCCTCTTTCATTTCTGAAGTTCAAAGTTCTGTTTCTATTAGTTTTATACATGCAGAAGGAATAAGTTAGGGTTGTTCCCATATTAATTATACTTTTTGAAGATATATATTGAATAATAGAAGTTCTAGATGGAAAAATGTAGTTTTATTCATTATGGAAGACCAAAACCTCCAACTTCTTGAAGGCTGAACACTTACACTCATTCTCAAAATTATACAGCCATCTGTGCACCAACTGAATCATAAGCACAGCATCTAGGAAATACTGATTTCTGTAGAAGAAATTTGGAAAAGAAAAGAAATTCTGCCAAAGTACTCATTATCTGTGTCTACACTAAACCGTTTTTTTTGGTGGTACAGAGGTACAACAGACATCCTATCTACATATAAGAGAATTGTGTATTCTTTTTATAGAGTTGCCTTGCCCACTGTCATTCCTCTGAGGCAGATAACTCTATATAAAGTTATGTTTACCAAAAAACCAACAAAGAATCTGAAGGAAGATTTTTTTCTGAGGTTATTCATCTCTCTTTCAGGTTTAGGTTAAAGACAGAACATGATCTCCAAAGTTTTGAATAATTGATTGCTACCTTACCATTACGTTATAAGATAGAAACCAAAGTATAAAATGCAACTAATAAAAGAATTTATACAATAAATTAATTTGGGCATATAAGATTGAAATAATATTTATAACATCTTGCATTAACTTGACAAATAAACCAGAAATAATGGTTATTATAGGTGACAATAAAATCATTCAGACATGGTTTTGAAAGTTTCCCTTGCTCCCCCTTGGTAAGTCAATATTAAACTTTAGATATAACATGTATCTGAACAAAACAAGCACTCATGTGCAAGGGGATCATTAATCACAGGCCAAGGTTTTCTCAGAAGATCTGTCAGTTATTTACATACCTCAGCATTGCTGCCTAATCTCTACCTGTCTCTCTTATTTCATAAAACTGAAAACTATTTGTGATGTGCATCTTTTAAAAATATAGTGAAACATACAAAAACAATTTTTAAAATTTATTTTCTTCAGTAGAAAAAAAGCCAGAAAGTATAGCATAGCATACCATAGAATAATTTACATTATCATAGCATAGCATAGGGTAAGATTTTTAAATAAATCCCAGCACATTTGAAGCAAATGTTATTGTCATACATAACATAAACAGACCCTGTTAACCAAAGATATATCTAGAAAAAAAAAATTACTTTATAAACATATTTGTCAGATAACCATTACTTGTCATGATTTTGACAGGAACCTGTACAGAAACTTAAAAGGTCTATGCAGAATAGTTGAGATCATCAAAATTTTGGTATTGATTTTATTCTTTTTGTATACGTAATTATTAGATATGCTTTGGGATGCTTTTTATTTTTTATAAATGATTATACTGTTTACAAAAGACAAATATAAAACTGTTGACTAGGAGAATGCCTTACTGCTGTCAGAAAGCCTTATGACAGCTGTATTTTCAGTATTTGAGGCCTATTCTTTATACATATATATGTATCTGAGATGAGACATAGGGTGGAAAGGCAAAAAGTATTTTTTTTTTAAGATGAAAGCAAATACCGGCTCAACAAGTGGTCAATGCTAATTCAGGAAAACTGAATATATATATACTTACCTTGGAATTTGGAAAGAGAGACTGTGAAACAATCTCTCTGAAAAAAGTGACCAAGACAAAAACTAAAAAGAATATTATGAGAGTCTTACAGCAGTTAACAACATCAGAGAACATGCCTCCTTATTCAGAGGGGAAGCTTCTTTCCAGATGTATGTTTTATAAACCATGACTGTCCTTTTCTCTGATGCACCTTGTTTTCCCATCCTTCTCATACCTTTATGTAAGTGGATGTGGTGCATGGAAGAGATTTCGGCTGTAGTTTTCAACTGAAGTTCAATAGTACAGAACTGACCTATAACGCATATGAGTTATGAGGGGTTTTAATTTTAGAGGGGAAAGTACTGATGTCCTTTCATTTTTCTAAGAGTTTCTTACATTTTTCATGGCAAGTACGAGTCTGTAATTTCACAGTTTGTCTAGTAAAAAACTATTTAATTCAGCCTTCGCCCCTTTAATAACCAGGTCTGACCAGCACAAAATCCATCTCAACACCACAGTTTGAGAACAAGAAATTAAATATAAACTCATTGAATGTCATGAAGAAAGTCTGCATAAGAATTAGTTTCTGAAAGGGGTTCTAGCAAGTACTATTTGTTGTTTTCTCATAAACATTTTTCTTTTTTTCAACAATTTGAAAATATTCAAAGCAAAGATCATGGTTTCTAAGACTTTATTCACAACTGTTACTCTTTGTAGAGTGTAACCACCCACGCTTAGCACAAAACTCAAGATCAAATTAATGCCAAATTTATTTGTTAAAAAGAAATTGAAATTTAAAATTCCTGATTTTTTTTTTTTTTTAGATGACAGACTGTGCCCATCGACAAGGAAAAAAATGAATAATAAAGATAGTAAGGATGAAATCTGGAACTCTGTATTTCATTGGAAAACACAAATTATATGTGAGCTCAGAAACCTTGAAATAACAGCTACAAAGACAGAAGAACATCTAGGTCCTAGAGACGCTCCATGTCTTGTGCTACTGTCTGCTTACAAGTGATTTTTGTCCCTGCAGGAAATGCTGTATTATGAGGTTTGATTCCTAAACAGAACGCTAACGTGATACACTAGTTCTTTTATATATTTTTATATATATATAAATTATATTTTATATATGTGTGTTCTTTTGGTTTATAACTGTATTTAGCTTCTTGATAACACTAAAATAGGGTAACAAAACCAGCCTGACTTCACAAGGTGTTAGAAAGAATGCGTTTGAAACATATAAAATATATAGCTAAACCATAGCAAACAGGGAAAATAGTCTTAAAGTTGTTAACCACTGATTGATGGAAGTAATACCTTAGAAACAAATGCAAAAATATCTGCCTAAAGGAATCAATGAGAATTCATGAGGGGAAATTATCTATGAGTTTAGATCAATCTTTTCAGGCTTGCAATCCACATAAGAGGAAGGTTTCAGGGAACGTACGGTTGGAAATGGTCTTGAAATTAAGTAGAAGATCCAAAATTCTTCCATCTACTAAAGGGAGACTTTTATGTTTAATCTCAAAAATTTAGTTTCTTATTGTACTGAAGGAAAAACCCCCAATACTCAAGATTACTTGTATCCTAAATTCAGGAGTCTAATTAGCTCGTTCTCTGAGGAAAATAATACTTAGATGGCATGAGTCTGGATGTGTTGGTTCCTCAAACACCAACCTATTTTTGAAGCTGCCTAATTCCATAGTTATCTCAATTTTTTTTTTTTTTAAGTTCCCCAGGGACCTGAGCTGCAGTGTTAACCATTAAATTACAGTGTATGGTGTATATGAGTCAATTACTTGTGCCCATAATTGGACTTAGGTGCTAAAAGGCCTAAATCCATGCTATTAAAGTCTCTCAGCCTTTGAAAGAGTGTAACTATTCGAAAGATGGTTATTAGGAATAGGAGTCAGCCCAAGCCACAACTGTATTATGGACAATTCTAACAACTGATCACTTCAGATGATTGAATCACAGTGCTGAGAATGGTCCCTGACGCTTTGTAATTTACTAGTATAGATGTAGCCTAAATTTATGCCTCTAGGTAGAATCCTAATGGCACCAACGTGCTCAGTGTTAGAAAGTTGATACTACCTGCAGAGCAGCAGTTCTCAGAGCACAGATATCATTTAAACATCATCAAAATACAGAAATACCTCATTGGTGAGAGAATTAACTTAGGCTTGGGGAAATATAGCTTCCAACACCTATTTTAATTTGTCTGGGCTATTAGAGCTGATATTTCCTACCAGTGTGGTTTGATCTGCAGGTTATTTTAAGCCTGGGAACTGTCAGCATCTCTTTTTGGAGTATGTAACCCTATGTAATAAAAACCACGTTTATTAATTTTTTTTTCAATATTAGTAAGTTTTCAGTCTCAGTCTTCAAATACATGCTCTATTTGTTAGGATTCATGTTTATAATGGGCATTTTTTTTACTACAGCAGACTGGATTACTTTGTACTATTAGAATACATAAGAAGGATGAGGAAAGGTATAGCCTTTAATAAATTATAGCTCACTGGTCAGGGTCACGTAGAGGGTGAAAGACAGCCTTTGACATAAGGGGCAGAATGCAGATTAGCTCTAACCAGGAGAGGTACTACTCGCGATGGTGTAAGATCCCTTACCTTCCGTCTAGGTTTTGACTAATCTGGTTGAAGTAAAAAAAAAAAAAATAAAAAAAAAAAAAAAAAAAAAAAAAAATCAGGTTTAAGATTAGAATTCTCAAGTAAAAGATAACATCTATTATCCCCTCGAAAGTATGATTTACATTTGCTCTTTCACTGGTATCTTCCACTTTCCAGTCTTGGTGTCTTCTTAGTTTGTGAGATACTGAACTTTCGTTATTCATCATATAAAATGTGTGCAGTGATTAGGATTTGCAATCAGACCTGGGCAGCCTTTTTTTAAGCCTAATGACCTAGAAAAGACTATATCTGTGGTTATAAAAAAAAAAAGTAAGTGAATCATCCATCAGCATGCTTATTTCTATGCAAGAAAGAAAAAAACTTTTTAGTTATGATGCCAATAATGGCAAAAATTAAAAAGTGTCGGTATGAAAAACATTGTTCAATACTCTATAAATTCGAGAAGCAAACATATTTTATGAACTTATTGCAGGCAGAAATTTATAAAAACATACTTGTGTTTGCGTAAAGCTAATAAAAATGGGCCCTGTTCCATGACTGACTTCTCAGAGTTATGATAATAATAAAAAAGTATTTTTCATTCTTTAACTTCTTATTGTTGCTTTAATAAATACACAAAAATATGACCATCTGCTGGAGTTATTAATCTTATTAATATTTCTTATTTAGATTATTCTTTCCTGACAAATTAACCTCAAAGGCAGAATTATTAATTATTTACCTAAAGACATAACAACTTTCTTCAGTAAAGAAGATCATGCACAAGGCTGGCATATTTAGGCTATAAAGAAGCTAATTTTTCCTTGATTTTAGTCCAGGGTGCACTTTTATTAGTGCATCTAGTAGTAAGTTTTGGGCAGTAAAGAGTATCTGGTTCTTTTTTTCAGAAGATGTAAGATTCAGACCTGCACACATTCCATCTGAAATTAACTTTGTCATACTTGCTGTAGCTGGGGTGGTGAGTCTGGATATACTTACAAGGACTTGGAGGGAGCTTACAACTTTTAACAGACTAGTTCATACAGTTCAAAAAAAAATTTTCAGGCATGCAGACCTCCACCTTGGAAGAAATAATTATGAAACAGAGAATAATTCAATCTTAAAGCCCAAAGGTATGCAAATGTAACTTGCAGATGAATATTCAATATTAATTTGAATCCCCTTTACTTGTTTTCCAGTCAAATTGTCCATTGTATTAAAAATGTTTGACCTCTCCAGCTCTACAGACAGTTGTGCTTTGGTTGGTCATGTACACCAGTGGTCTGAATAAACAAAACATCAATCAACCTGATTGACGGACTAAATAAATTCAAAACAGTTTACAGAGCCTGAGAACAGTGAAAGAGTGGGTGTTATGATGTGCAATTAAAGACAAAGGAGATATCAACTACGTTATGTGCAACAGAGTATAGTTGTTGGTTTGGTGTTTTTTAAATTTTCTGTCAGGCAAGATGTTTTAAATGCTGATTACTTTCATTTTTTGCAAACTAGTATTATACATGTATATATAAAATCATCTCCGGATCACTGATATCTTTAGATGAACAGGGCATTTGTTGATCAGTTTACAGATTTTAGTGATTTTGGAGGGAATTTACTTATCACATTTCATAGTATGCTGATTTTTTTTGTCATGATTTATTAAATGAGTGTTAAACTTCATTTTACAACCTGGTTATTTAATTATCTTTGTCATTCTGTATTCACTAATCAATGACTGAAGGCCATACTTTTATGGTTTTGCTATAAACTAAACTCCCTTTAGGTAGATTTCTGTAGTCAAGACCATTGCAGTGTATTTAAAGTTATACATTTTTCTAAGAGTTCCTAAAATGCTATCCAGAACCTAATGAGGTACAGATATGAACTAAAAATTGAAGTATTTTATGCAATCATATAACCAATAAAAAGCGAACCAAGAAATGTGTTTTGTCTGGGGTAAAGATAAGGCTGTATTGAAGCAATCCATGAATTAATGCAGACTCTGTACAGCATAAATTACTGGAAATCTGACTGATATAAGTTTTTACTAGGTCAACTGTTAAGTAAATGATTAATTTGTTCTTCATAACAAGTATTTCATTGGTCTCAGCAGAAATAACCAGCTAAAAACAATCTCAACAGTTACATCATTCTCTGAATATATAAGGGTGGAAAATTCCTATATTCTGTTGTAAGTACTTGAGGCATAAAATTTACTATTCTGAACCACATGTGAATTAGAAGCCTACAGCTGCATAAAATAGATGATGTGAGTATCTCTTTCAGTGTATTGTTAAAGACTTTTAGGTTTGCAGTCAAATACCAATGTAGATATTAACTCTTGTTAATAAGCTTGTTAAAAATAACACTAAATTTTCAAAGACTTTATGACAATAAAATACGTTTTCAGAATATCTCCATATAAGAAAAAGTCTGATCTTAGAATGGGCCAGATTTTCAGAAAGTGTGACATATTCAGCCTTTGAAAATCAAGTTCCTCTAAAGGATTAGCAGGATGAGCACCAAGAAAATTATACTTTTCAAATCAAATGATCCATCATTTTATAAAGGAAAAATGCCTGAATATTTAATTCATAGAATCATAGAATACCATCTTGAAAGGGACCTCAAGGATCAACTGGTCCAACCTTTCAAGGTAAAAATGTAGTTTAAGTGAGATGGGCCATCATCAAGCTGTTTTAAAACTCTCTAAAGTAGAGGAATCCACAAATTCCCTTGGGAGGTTATTCCAACGTCAAGTTTTTCTCAGGGTGAAAAATTTTCTTCTGGAGTCCAGTCAGAATCTCCCCAGGAGTAACTTGTACACATCACCCCTTGTTTTTTCCACGTGGCACCTTGTGAAAAGGGAGTCTCCATCTTCTTGGTAGCCACACTTTATGTACTGGTACATAGTAATAGGGTCTCCCATAAACCTTCTCTTCTCAAGGCTGAAAAACCCCAGTTTTCTCAGCCTTTCTTTGTGTGGCAGGAATTCCTTGAAAATCACATCAAATAAGTAAGAAAAAAACCATCCTATAAAGATGAAGTGGATGGAAAATAACATTGATTGGAATAAAGATAATTTATAGTTCTTCTAAATATTGTTGGGTGGTGTTGATTATGGTACCGTATTTCAGGATTAATTGCACTTACAATATTAGCTATTGGGAGAGCAGTTTTGTGCAGAGTTTCTATTTGGAAAAATCTCCAAATGTATTGTAAATAGGACATCATAATGTCAAACTGATGTGTATTCAGTAGCTATGAAAAGTGAAAAGTTTGGAATATAAATACACCTATTAAATACATATGAAAATACAATCTATTTGCTATTGTATTGTTTTTGGTATGTGTAAAAATACACAAATGTATGAAAACCCACATTTATATATATGTATATATATATACACACACAGATCCTATATATGCATAACCTGTTATATAAAATATTTGCCCCTAAGAAGTAGTGTGTTTTCAGGAGATAAAAATAAGCTAGATTCTTAGTGCATTATCTCAATGTTTGCAGGTTTTCCCACAGAAAGAAAAGGATGGATTAGATAACACAGTGAAAGCTGATAAACTTATCTAGTAGAAGTCTATTTTAAGGCTGACTGCTTAATGTATCGAGATCCCCCCCCCAAAGCCTTTCTTTTACTATCATATTTATTATATTTGCAACATTTAAGATTGTAATATTACTCTTAAAATCTGTTGAGTTTGTCATAGTCAATAGAAAAACTTGCTTTGCTGTTTCTTTGCAGGTTTTGGTTATATCTGTACACCAAACTGGGGATAAATAAGCTGAAATTTATTTCCTCTGACGTTGCAGCTAAGGACAGCTAGAAGGATACCTACAGTCAGACTAAGTCTGGGGTCATCAGCATCTTGTCAGTGATTCACTGCTCTGCCCCTCCCCAGACATTCAAATGAAGAAAAAGGGTGGCTTATGCCACCTGGTCTAAGCATCACTAATGAGAGCTATTTACATAACCAGACTGACAAACATCCCAGAGGAGGATGTAATGAAGGTCATAACACTCCCTGAAGTGCATTCTGGTTCAATGCGCGCATTCCAGGCCAACAGGAACGTGAGATGTTGTTCTTCACTTGTGCTGTGGCTGTCCCTGAGACAGAAGTGCTTGTGCAATCAGAAGGATTTAGTAGCACTTTATCCCTATCAGCAGGTGTTGTTATGTAGAGATGCTATAAGTAGCTTGCTGAGACGGCTATTCCTGGTATGAGCATTTACATTTACTTCAACTTTCATGCATTTTCTCTGTCCTCTCACAATCAGGCTTTCTGTTCTGCTGATCATCCTGATAATGCTTTTCTCTTCCAGTACAGATTCATTGGTTTTGATAATAAATGATGAAAAATGTATAGCAATTCAGATGAGTTCTCAGCAGCAACTTCTGCAGCTGCATTAGTATTTAAATACTGTGCTTGGAGAGATTTTTTATGATACATATGTCATGAGATACATGATTAAACTTGGTTTTTAAATTTTGGTATCATTCTGGAGATGACAACATGCTATGCCTGATAGTTCATTAGAGGTCTTTCTCCTATTCAGAGAAAGATAGGGAGGGGTGTACAAGAAATAATTCAGCATATTGATTAGTTGTGATGGTGTTTCTGCCATTTTAATTGTAAAATGTATTCGGCAATTTCTGCTAAAGATGTGAGAATGGGTTTTATTTCAGCTAATTTTTAATGTCTGGGTGTAACCTTTAGAGCAATTTATCGCATCTGTTGTTGATAATTTCTTCCTTATTTCTAAAGGTGTATCTCACTGCTTCCCAAGGGAACCCAAGATGTGTGAAGATATTAGATACAGGAGACACTACATGCTATCAGATGACTCCACTATAAAACAACTTTTTCAAAACAACCTGAAAGACTTGAGAAGCTAAATCTTAGTTATATTCAGTGACAGCTATGGCAAGCCCACCCTGTGGGTTTAAATAAAATTCTTTTTTTTTTGTGGACTACTCTAAGAATCAAAAGCACTGGGAGGTGTAAAGCAAAGTTCCCTAACATATGGTCTATCTAACAAGTATTCACACCACAGAGCAATGACGTATTATAGAAATGTGGCATCATATATCAAGAGGTAGTATTGCTATGTTTGAACAAATAATTTGCACAGGTTGTGTATTTTGTGTCCTGAAACTATCACATTTGAAGAACACTATGTAATACAGTATATCCACCTCAAGAAGGTGTAAGTTGTTAAATAATGTTTTATTTTATGGTATAGATACATCATTATATCAGGCACAATTTCAGTGATAAATTTCAGGGTTAGAATTAGGAACATAAATAGAAGTTAGATACAGTGAAGAGTTAAGCATCTCCAGAAGGTTTTTCATCCTGTCCAAATGTAGCTGTCTAAGATAGGTGCGATGAATTGCCATCTGTCTCTTTCTATTCAGAGCAGATGACTTGTTCAAAGTCTGTGCCAGACTGTTACATAAACAAAGATACATTATATCCATTTCAGGAAGAGCTTAGGCTTTTGTTATCAAAATTCTCCATACATTTAAGCTTCAGCTTCTAGACGTTTTGAGAAGGGAGTCAGTCTTGACTGCATCTAACTTACACGTTATCAGAATCTGCAAACTAGGTAACCTTTTTCTTGTTTCAACTGATAGTGAGAGTAGAGTTGGAGAGAAAGTGCTATGTGAAAGGCACTGAAAGACTCATTTGGGATACTGTACATAACTGCTACTGAAATACTTATTTACTTGGTATTCTCCCTATATAGCCATCTCATTTCAATAGGCAGCTCTTTGGAACTCAGAACCAGCTTTCTTTCTTTATCAAGAGTTTAGATGGCCTCGTGAGATAGATGTGAAATAGTAGAACTTCACTATTCTTCTGTCTGAAAACATCCCCAGAAAACAAAAAAATGCCTAGGGAAATTTGTACCATTCATTAACTCTAACCATCAACTAAGGAAAGCTTCATGCATCATGGATTAGGAGATCCAGGAACACCAGTGAGTCACACAAATCCCCTGTGAAACTTGTCTATTACCTCTTGGGCTATAGAAGAGTGTAAAAAATACACCCAGAAGGTTTTTTTCACTTGCTCTGTTCTTAAGAGGTCAGGACCCTGAAGCCTATCATAAGATTCTTACTGTAAACGCGTCTACCTTGTAATGTTTCAAAAATGTCTTACATCTATGCATAGAAAGGCATCTACAATATAGACCAATGCATCCAGTCTACCTACCCTAGAGTCCCTTTATGGGAATTGAAAAGAATGGACAAAATTCATCTCTCTTATTTTAAATGTAAAGTTTAGGGTGAGATAAACGACATCTTCAGAGTGCCCTTGTCTCTCTATTGTCTGTAAAAGGAGCTTGTTTCATTACACACACTTGCATGTTATCCAATATTAACCTAACCAGTGTAGAAAGCTAATTTATAAATTTGTGGTTTTTTGCCGTTTTTGTCCCTGCAGACTCTGAGCTGGCATTTTTTTCCTTGCACTAAACGGCTTTCAACTGCCATGGACATCCTTTACACAAACTTATTTGTTAGAAATGCTGTTACAAACATCATTTAAAAAGACATGAGTTGATGGTTTGCTACAAGGCATGGGCAGTCCACTATATAAGCTCTTCAATTTGATAATAGTATCCTAAGGAAAACTTGGCATTGCTGATTCAGATATAACGGCTGTTAAGTAGTATCAAACTATTTTTTTAGTGCTGTGAAAGGTGTCATCTTCAAGGTGAAACAGAAGTGTGGCGTTGATCACACAAGTACTAGAAATGTAGTCACACTCGTATTATCTACTTAGCTAAGTCATGACAGCCTGTGTCAGCCCATGACAACTAACAAACTGTTGGAATGTAACCTGCTCTAAACAGTGTCATTCAAAGCAGCTGCTGCAGGGATTATAGGATCATAGAATTGCTTGTTGTAAGGGATTGCCGCAGGTCATGCCGTTTGGCTCCTACTTGAAGCAAGATGTTGCCAATAACAGATCAGGTTACCTGTAGCTACTAAGCCTTAAATACCACTAAAGATAGAAGTTTTTCTTCAGTTGTTCTAGCAAACCTGCTGCAGTGCTGGATTTTCCTCCTAATTATGAATGTTTTCCTAAATGTCTAATCTGAACTATTCAATCCACAGTTTGTTTTCATTCACCTCACTTCTAGTATCATTTATTTACTGAGTGGAGATTGACTCTCTTGCCTGTAACTGCCTTTCAGGTGAATGCAGCTCACCTTTTGAGCCTCTCCCAAGCTGCCAGTTCACCCTTTAGTCTCTTTGTTGTCAAACAGAGCAAGCGCAGCTTTGTCAAAGGCTGGTTTTCTTTCCAGGAGTGTGAATAATGGTCCAAATGATGGAGATTAGTGACATCATAAGTCTGGAAGTTACCTCATTTAGGTTGTCCCTTCTGCCCCAAGTAAGATCAATTGCAGCTATACCATTCCTGGAGACAAACTGAGATTTCTAGTAGAAATGCTTAGAAAGCCAAATTTGGTAGGTTTCTGGGAATACATGCCCACACACACTTAAATATACACACTGGAATACACACACACATATATATAGATGGGCTCTTTTCTGCAGCTAATGTCAGACACTCAGTCCATTCAGTTGCTGGCCCCCAGATCCTGGTTTCCTGTAGCTGGTGTGACCCAGAGTTAGGGCCCTGCAGGCATCAACTTCCCACTCCAGAAGGTTGTCATAGAGACATCTTTTTCCAATACTCAGCTTTAAGCTAGCATGTATACACAGAGCCTCAGATAAGAAATGCATCCACCCTAATGAAAAATAATTTAATAAGAATATAAGAAAATTGTTCTTTAATAAGAATATAGAACAGACTGTAGTAATCAGGTTCAGGCCTTCCCTGGTGAGCTTACTGACCAGACACGTTTTACAGGCAATTATCCCCTCTTATCACCATTTTTCCTCTATTTTTCCTCACTGATCCATCCTGAGATGTTACTTTCCACATTTTTGTCCTTCTCCTAAATATATTTAACGTTCCCACAATTTCCTTAAAACAGCTCATAATGAGTTTTACACAATCTGCATATTTTCTTCCCACTGCATTCCAAGGTAAGTCCTACACCTCTTTAGGAAAGAACTCCTTCAGTTTTGATGGTCTCCCAGAGAGGTTCTTTTCTTGATGTATCTTGGTGGTTTTCACAGCAGAGGCAGTATTCTAATTATTCTCTTCTGATGTTTTTTGGAGTAGCTTATCCAGTGTGCTCTTAATTAGGTTACAATAGTTTCTCCACCTGTCATTATCCTTTGATTCTTGGCAGGTCCTCATGTTCACTGTGATTAGTCTTTACTCACATAACCTAAGAGTATTCAAATACCATGGAGAAACGTGCAAGCATGTGCAAGACACAACACAGTGAACTGCTGTTAGTAGAAAGAGTGACAAAGAATGATGCCCTAAAGAGTTTTGCAGGCTTGTTTTAAATGGCATGTCTAGAAAGTATTTTATCCCGAAGGTATTGTTCATGAATTGGAAAACAGAAGTGAAATAACATCATGGTGAAAAAAAAAAGCATAAATAAATTGAGCAAAACCCAAATCCAATGGGCATTTTGGCCACCATATAACACCTGAAGAAGCGTCACACATTTTTAGAGAAATATTTCCAAAATCAGTACTAAAAATGTTTCCAAAATTTTTCCCAAAATATACACTCAACAGAATTTACTGCCAGCTGAATAGTAAATTAACTATCATAAAAATGATGCTTTATCTTCACCCTTACATAGCTTTCCTATGCAAACCTAAACTAGCTAACTAACTCATTTAATTGCTCTAATTCTTTTCTTAATGTTCTTTGCTGATTTTGTGCTGATCATTTAAGCTACTTGCATTCCATGCAAAACTATTATATTGGAACCTCTCCAGGGCACAGAGATTTGCATTTATACTTTTCCTACAGAGCAATCACCACATATCTGAGTGCATTTTGGAATGGTTTTAAGTAAAACTAAATGTAAATAGCCAGATATAATTTTACTACATTCTTTTCTAAACTAATATTAGAAATAAGGCTTAAAAAAAAAAAGTGCTGTTCCTGTTGTTCAAAATTATTTTTCAATCAGAGCAAAGAGAGTGCGGAGGAGAATGAGCCAGGGGAGAATATTCTGAAATGGAGCTCCATTTAGAGGATTCAGCAATAAACACAAGAGGTTTTTTATTTAGATATGGCAGACTCAATTAGCATCTCATTAGCAATAAGCTGTATAAATAGGCATGTTCAGCAAAGAAGGAAAAAAGTCAATAGTCTGCTGGCAGCCACTCAGTATCCCAGCATCAAGCTTTCAACACATACAGAAGCTCTAATTAGAAGCTTGTCCATGTGCATGCATCACTCATTAACTGCCTTTTTTACTGAAAGGGAATAATGAATTGAGCCCTTTAATCTGACATTAATAAATTGCCACCATTTTGGGAGGTATTTGAATGTAAAATGGTGATGTTCATTATCAAAATTATGTTTGATGAGTTGGGTTTGTTCTGGCTCATTGAGAGGGATAATTTTCATACTGTTAGGGCGCCTTCCAAAAAATTAGTTTAGATGCTTATGGCTTCCCCCATAGAACTTTAAGTGAGAGTCTAGATCTATGAAGACCAACACTATAAATTACAGATGCATATTTGACGATGAAATGGCATGTTTCCTGCATCTTCTTATTACAAGTGAAAAAGTAATTGAGCATTACTTGAAGGTATGCCTTAGGGAGAAAACCACTCATCTCCCATTTATAACATTTCTCCTGTACAACCTGAGTCCATCAGAAGGAATTCAGCTCCATATATACGGAAAATATATGACAAATACTTTGGGCCTAGGCAAACCTTCTGTCCCCTTGTTCTGATTCAGTTTCCTCTTTTACTAGGTTTTATTCCTGCAGTATTTAATCTTTTATATGAATCAAATAGACAAACAGGGCTATAATGTGTCACATGTATGGCAGAAGACATCAGTTGCTGGATCTTGAGCCACATTCTGGCCCCCTGAATAAGGGGCAGAACTGGGCTTTTTGGAGTTACATCATGCTACTAGTGAGACTGCAATGACTAATAGGCAATCTAGTCCCCTCTGTTGTACAAAAGCAATCTAACCCCATAATGCAGTGGAAGATGAAGAAACACTTTCCATTTGTGAAGTGCTCTCAGAAACTCTTCCCTTTGGCTCTACTTATGTGATGAATATTCTTTGTGTCCTTAGCCATCCATATGACTGGTTTCATATGTGGGTTCGCAGGGACGGTTAGTGACCTTTGCACTAGAGGGTGAAAGCTGATAAACAGCAAGTTAGTAAAGTGAAACTGTTGTGCTATACATAAAAGAGCAGATAACTCTCCAGGCCAAGAAGCATAAAGATAAATTTCATATTACTCAAGTTAGAAGCAGGTAAACTGTATTCGTCTGTGACTGTAACACAGCTGTAAAAATGTACTTACCAAAATTGTGCAATAGCAAATAGGACTTTTTGCCAAAGCAGATCTACCAACAGGCAAAGTCAACTGTATTATGAAGAAATTTAAAAAGCTATCTTTCAATATTTAAAAGTTGTATTAAAAACCTATACTACCATGAATCAGCTATTTAGAAAAATAACTTCAACAAAGACTTGCAGCAATATTGTGAGAAAAAAAATTGGAGAGAACTGCTTATCCACATTTTCTTGTATTTCCTCAGTGAACTGCCAATTCATTAGAATGAATTAAACAGCACATTCAAGTATGATTATTGGAAACCATATTTCTAATGCCATGAACGCAACAAGCTGTTACCAATTTATCTTACACAATTCTTCTCCATTTTTAATACCTTTTCCAAAGAAAAATCTTTATAGTCATTGTCTGTATTTTTCTTAATAACATTTCCAGTCTCTGTGACAACTGAATAACTGCACATAATATTGTATTCTATAATAAGGCTTTTTTTACTCCTTTTCCTCCATGTGACAGTGTTTATTATATATCAGGAGTATCAAAGAGAATTTATGTTGTATTAAGTATATTCTTATCTCCATAACACCAAAGTGACAGTTTTTCTAGGCCAAATATTTTTCATATAAATTAATTTTGTATACAGTTTCTGCAGGGGATTTTTAACAGGAATTATGCCTCTGTAGAGGTACAGATAGATTATTTTAGGGATCAAGCATATCTGGTTTGGATATGCTCGGCTGAAAATAAATACTAGATACTTTTTACATTATTTTATACAGCTATCATAAAGCTGTTGGATGGTCAATGGATATTTAATTATATAAAACTGTATTTATTGAATTGGGTAGTTCAGAAGCCAGACTTTGAACTGTGAACTGGGGAAGAAGTGAGTCTACCACATTTTTCTTGCCAGCTGACATCCTGTCTAATTTTTTCTCAGCCTGACTTTGATATGTAGACTAGAAGCTTCTTGTAGCAGGCCAGTGTGTAAAACAATGAACCTCACATTCTGTGGAGCTTCAATTGCACTAATGTTAATGCAAACATTAAATATGGCTTATAGATTATAGGAATGATTTATTAATTTAGAGAAGATCTTCAGGGAAGTTACCTACAATCTTTTAATTAATCAAGTAATTTTGTTTAATTTAAGATGAAGTACGGAGTAGAAACTAGTAGCAATTTTATGTGGAAGTTAAATAATGGTTGTACTTGGCTTTTGTTTTACCTAAGTCACCTAACATCTAGTCTTAGAAATATTTTGTCCTTGGATTTTCTAGGCGGAACAGGAGAAAAGGGTCTAGAACTAAATTCATAATAACTCAATACTCTTAATTAAAATCTATTTCACTAATAGTCTGTCTAATCCTTGGCAATGTTTTATCTCACTAAAGACTCCAGCAGACATGACAGAGGATTAAAATCAGACAGCTGAAGCAGCTATAGCCACCAGCCAGTCTCCTACCT
This sequence comes from Coracias cyanogaster, assembly GCA_033124195.1. Taxonomy (NCBI): domain Eukaryota; kingdom Metazoa; phylum Chordata; class Aves; order Coraciiformes; family Coraciidae; genus Coracias; species Coracias cyanogaster. The sequence continues at coordinate 57,689 of JAVSBS010011025.1, forward strand.
TAACTTCTGATAGATGCTGCCACTCTGAGCAGAATGCCTGATGTCTTGCAAAGAAAGTTTCTAATTCAGCATGCTAAAGAAGAAATAAGTTTCTAGCCAAAAATACTAAATTAAACTAATCCTGCTTTCTGCTTATGAGAGTGAAAACTTTAGCAATACAAAAGCTGCAGTACAAATAACACAGACATCTGTATCCTTGGGTAATAACATCTGTGAGTGAATGGTAGAGATGACCAGGGTGTGAACAAATTTAGCTTCTTATTTCCGTCTGCTGCCATGTCCTTTTAGACCTCTGAATGCAATACAATGCTAGTAAAGCATTCTTGTAGAGGCTTACTCAGAAAACTCTTTTGTCATACATATTCTGATGTTAGACATCTTCTGTTTGAGAAATCCTGTATTGCTAGTTCTGACTGCCTAATCCTAACTATATATCTTTCAGAAGTGTATGCACAAATTTCCTACCCAAGATCCCATGAAAATGTAGGGACATTACACACAGAGATAGATATAATTTCAGTTGTAAAAACCACAACAGCTAGCTAAAGCCTTTATCTTGCTGTGAGCTGACATCTGTCTTTTCTTCATCTGATGCCAGATCCAAATCCCAGCGAATTTTCCTTTCCTATCACAAAGAAGTTGTATTAGACAATACAGATATGTCCTTTACGGGTGACTAGATTTTTTTTTTCAGATGATTCACAGTGATGTTTTTGTTTAATGCATACCAATTTTCTAACATACCCCAACAATATGAAATTGTCTCTCCTGGAGAACCCTCAGAGGAACTAATCAGGCAAAATTTAGCTTTCTACAGTATCAACATCTATATTTAAGCTTGTCATTTCACTTTCTTTATGGACAGTGAAGAGAAATAAGCATTTCTAAGAGTGCCTACTATTTATTACAAAGACTCTTGATTATTTATTTATGACTTAAGGTAGACAACTAAGATAGATTAAATGAAAGAACTCCAGAAGTGATTAGTATTTATCTTCGTAAGTAATAGAAGTCTAGCATGACTATTTGAGACATAGACATTTATATTATAAAGTTCAGTAGAAGAATCCTGCCCTATTGATAGAAATATGACAGTTTTAATGTTACTTAGCAGTCAAAGTTTCTTTTACAGTCAGTAAAGGGAAGTCAGCACCTCCTAAAGGCACTTCATCTTTGGCAGTCCTTTTAGGGCAGGATAAATTGTTAAACCAACATCTGAAGGCCATCATTTATTGCCATTATCTTGAGGGAATCTAGACACACAACTAATACAGCATTTCAGTTTCAGGTGGTTGTTGAGGAAGATGAATCTTATTTATTCAAACTTTAATATTTACTTATTTTTGACAGTTTTGAGGATGGCTTGATACAGACAGTTGTTGTCCCTTAACAGCTCTATAAAAAAATATTTTATTTTGTGAAGTTAAAATGCACTTCTTTCTTATGACTACATTTCTTCATTTAAAAAAAAAGTAGCATAATAATAAATGTAGGCATTTATTTCAGGTGTTGTTATATCTGTATATTCCCATATCTTTTTCCAGACATTTATACTGAAGTTTTTGTGTTTCCACAACTTTTGATACAGTTATTCTCAGAAATCCTTGACAAAGTAACAAAATACAAATAAACTTTTTTTACTAAGATGTAAGGAAAAAGTTACTTTCTCAAGCTACAGGAAGTTTCTAATAGAAAACAACTTCAGGACAAACTCTTTGCCAATGTCATAAGCGTTGTGGCATAATGTGTTTAAAACTTTATCTTCAGTTTTTCTTCTAAGATTTTCACTTCTTTTCAGACTGTTCCTACGTACATGCTATTAAGAACACAATCCTTAAAGATTAAGAATTTTTATTGTATTGAAACTGTCTGCCATGTGTTTCTGGTTATTAATTCTGCTCTGGAAACTCAAGAATTAATGAGGACCATGAGTAAATGTGAATTTTTTAGAAGTATTCATAATCTTCAGAGAGTTTGCAAGAGTTCTTAGTGACCCAAACATGTAACTCTTGCAAGAAAAGGGAGAACCCAAGCCTTTGTGTACCACAAATCCAGTTCACTAACAAGGAGGTGGATGAAAAGCAGTTTCAGAAATGACATATGTGTACTTTCCGACAAAAGACATTGCAGAAGTTTATTTGGAGCAATAGACTGACTGAAAAGCACAGAAACTGATACTGGAACACATGCTGAACCATCAGGAATTAAGCAGTAAAAAAGAAAATCTAAGACTACTTCTGAACACTTATCTCATTTTTCCCAAAGTTTACAATAATAGGTTTCAAATATAATAAACAGTGATCACACTGGAAAATAAATGGGTAAAAAAATGTGGTAAGTTTAGTGTAAAGAAAATGCAAAGAACAAAAGAATACTGAAAAGTATGAACAAATGAG
>JAVSBS010011026.1:8913-26001 GCA_033124195.1 Coracias cyanogaster
AGGTTCAAAATACAATAAAGGTAAAGTAAGTGATTCTTACTAAAATATCTCTTAGCTCTTATATTAAAATCAAAACAAAATCAAACATATTTTGATCAATTGATAATAAAATCAGTAACAAGATGTGTACTCTCCAGATCATTTCTTTCCATGCTTATACTGTTTGTTTCATGAATAATTCTAACCTTTTCCTTAGATTTTCTATTTTCTAGCTACCCATTTTAAATTTAAATATTATCATTGCCAAAATGTCCAGGAACTCCTGTGATGTAATTTAATTTTTGGTACTATAAGCAGTGGCTGATTTCTCATCTGATTTTGACAGTGGACTTGAAGAGTAAGAAAGTGCTAGTGTGTACTCATATATTTTAAAGCAGCAGGAGAATCTGGGGACAAGGAGAAATCCTAGTATTCAGAGATGATCCAGTTTCTGTACCTAAACATCTGTGGGCAGCTTTTACTAAAAATAAAAAACCTTTTCTGAAAAAGTCCTCAATGTACACATCAGGGTAGGTCAAACCAACAGCTCCTCCAGTACTGTCAGGGCTAGCTCCAGTGTGGGGTGGGGATCCATAAGGCAAAGGTTTAAAGATTTGGGTGTGCAGGGGCAGGGAGAGAGCAATTGCCCATCTAACAACATACATGCAGTTCAAGTTACAGAGAATAGAGGCAGCAGCTACACAGATCCTTAAAGCTTTCTGAGGGCAATTTCTAAAAACTAGCTCAGGATCCAGTGGTTATTTAACAACAGACACAAACTAGAGAGTCTCCAGCATTATTTTTATCCTCAGTACACAAATTAAGAGATAGGAAAAACTCAGTAAAACAACTATCTCTGGTGTTATCTGCATGCCTGGAGGAGTGTGAAATGAGACATTATCAGATGCTCCCCAAAAGTTAAAAAAAAAACAAACCAGAAGTCTGGCAAACTATTAGACCTTCCAGACACAGGCATGGAGACAGATGATCATTTGGTTTTTCCAAGGATCGCCCAAGAACTTCCTAGAGACTAGCCTTCCCAGCAAAGCTAGAATTTTCAGAGAAGCATTTGTCTTTTACATTTTGAATTAGTTTGGCCCCATTCAGTGCTTGGAAAGTCTGAAGGCTAGACTGTTGTCACTACTCCATTTTAGACAGCTGAATAAATAGCCAGGTATGCAATGAATTATTTTCTCGAGGCATAAAGAGTGAGTACCTAAAACTCTTACACCTCACCACATCCTTCCTTAGTATAAACAATAACTTATTCATGTCTTCAGCACCTGTAAGTGTAATGCAGTTGTCCAGGACACATGCCAATATAATCCTTATAGCATACAATTAAGAAAATGCAATGCACAAAATATTTCAAATCTTTTACACCAAAATATTATTTATCACACAAAAATACTTCTTTGTATACAGACACTTAAATTCTAAGCACTTAAAAAAAAAAAAGCCAAAGCACTATTATCCTCTTGTTGCACTCTGTGGAAATCAAGCCTTTCTCAACGTGGTGGTTTTGTATGGGTAGAAGGTTGCATTGCTCACAAAATAGAGACCACAATGGTTCCATGCTTTTTCTCTGAAGCAGTTATTGCTAGGAATTTGTTTGCAAAGTATTTGAACATAGTAAATAACTCAAGCAGACTCTTGTCAACACGCATTAACACCTTTTACTGCTTCATTTATAAAAGGCATTTTTCCTCTCTCCTTCCACAGCACTTGTATTGAAGTTCATTGTTCTACAAGTTGTATTGATGTTGCTGTGCAAAGTTCAAACTTAGCAAAGCTGCTTATCTGCATACTGCAATATCCTAAGTAGCTGCCTATTGATTTTTGCTTCTCCTCTAAAACCATCATGGTTTCTTTTAACATGTTTCTTAAACACCCAGTGTAAAGGACTGGAAGAGAGTACATAGACACAGAGTTTTTCAAAGAAACTCGTAGAGTCTTAAGACTAGTTAACTCTACATTAAGAGAAATGCATTTCCTTTTGTTTCATGAAGAATATAAAATAAATTCAGTATCTTAAAAGAAATGCCCTTTATTAATTAAAGAAAAAAATTTGGAAGGACATTGTGAATTAGTAGGTTGTGTTCTAATAAATATCACATAAAAATAGTTGATTTTTTTTTTCCACGTTTAAGGAACTTCTTGAAGTATCAATTTCTGGACATAAGCATTTTAAAAGGCATATATTAGAACCATTCAATTATCAAGATAGACAGCAGTATTTTTAGCAAGACCTTTCTAGCAAGCCATTTGAGATATATTACATGTAGGTGCCCAGAGTCCTGTCATACATCTTGAGCATGGACAGTATTTCTGCAAGAATGCTGTAGTTTCATCACAATTTCTCAAATTCTATTCAAGGGTTTCATAATTTCCCCATTCTTAAAAGACACCAGCTATTTTGGCCTTCAGAGTCCTGTAATTTTATTAAAATGTTAATTTTTAAAAATGGCAGCATGACTCTTAGCAGACAGGAATCTTTAGAATTATGCTTTCTTTAATGCTTATCTCAATACTGATCAAAAAGACATGAACATTCAGACAGATGAACTCCAGCCTTTACGGCTTCTGATTAATTCTATAGGTGGGCATTTCTCCAACACATAACATTAACCTACTGTCTTCTTTCAGTTATCAGACAACTGCTCCTGATTGGATATCTTACAGTTCATTTATTACCTTCTGCTAGACTAGGCACATTTTACATTATAAGAGATGTGCTGTGTTTGGTAGCTTTCTGAAAGCTTTTCATCCAGCTGCTTTTTTCTGTTGGTAGACTAGATAGACTGCCAAAATTCTAATCTTGAGCACCACAAGATGACTTGCTCTATCAAAAAAGAAAGACCAGTTGTGAACATTGCTAGCATTTTTTCCCATGATCAGTAGGCAAAATTCAAGTCCTTATTCTGGGGACTGCATGATTTCATTGTGATTGATCTTTTGGCTAGTTTCTCAGTCTCAGGCATGTTTTTGAAAAAGAACCATAGAAATTTTGTAATAAAATCCAAGCCTGCTGACAAGTTCTATTATGAGACCTACAATTGAGCCCTTTAAAAACTTTCTCCACAATCCCAAACTGAGCAACTGTGAGCAGATATATGATTTTGGGTGGAAATGATGCTGAACCCAGAGGGTTTGTATCATTTAACGTGAAACCAGGCAAATCTAGCAATTCCTGGTGACTTTCATTCTGTACTCTTCCAAAGGTTCAAACATGAAAGCCAAAGGAAGGCCAGGGAAAAGGAGATAAAAGAATGCATTTATCTCTGGAAATAATTTTTTTCCTTTCTTGACAAACAAGTAGAAGGATTTACGGTGCTGGAATACTCAAGAGTTGCCAATACTATGCAGTTTGCAATTTTCATAGCATTTATTCTTGATTTTTGTTAGAGAGTATTTTTGCTCATAGTCTCCTGTACATCTGCTTCAAATGACCAAAATAGTCACTGCATGGTTCTGTTATCAATGTGATGCACAGACTCCTTTTGCTTAAGTGCAGCACCCTTACAGCCTAGGCAACTGCACAGAAGGATTTTACTATTTTGGATGGCTATGGAGCATCAAAGCTGTACTTTTCTCAGGGAAGAGGGTGGCCCCTTCATCACTGATATATAACCAGCCACAGAATTATAATGCGTGACAGAGGAGATGAGATTTTTGAGAGCAAAAAGAAAATGGACTGATCACACAAGAGGCAAACACTGAAGAGAAAGGCTATGGAGCATAAAATGCAGAAGGACTAGGAAGACAAAGAGTACTTGAGGCAGGAAAATTCTAGACGCAGAAAAAGGAGTCTAACCTGGGTGGTAAGGATGATCACAAATGTTGATTGTAAAGAGGTAAGTACTGCTAGAAAAGGCAAATTAGAGGGCTCAAATAGTGATGTACAAAAACCTTGTCTTCAGTATGACCTTTAAAAGAGACTGGCATGAAGTTGCATAGCATGCACACATCCTGTCATTTACTTCAATTTTGATGATCTTACTGTAGCCAAGGTCTTAATCTGCCACCTAATTAGGTGCCAGCTTTCATGAATGAGCAGTGGTTTCAAATATTTTCTGCTTCATAGCAATATTCACTGCAGTGATTCTAGATACTTTTCTTAGCTATGTATATGTCTGGTCTTCTGCTGGAATAGCTACATTAAAATTCTGTTTTGAAGTAGAAGCAATTCACTATGCCTTTTCCATCAAACAGCAAGTTATGAACCTTATAGAGAAATCTTTGAAGGAGTTTTTCTCTCTAAGCTCCTCCAGTGGTTTAGAGGAAAAAAACTGGAATCTGTAAATGTGTCTAACAGAGAATATTTTGATTTGTCCATAAAAAGTATCATGATCATTTTGGATAGTATAAATAAAGACAAATAAATACATTTTTTTCTTAGCCAATTTTCTTTTCTGCTGGCTAGAGGCAATACTCTATTTCCCACCACTACTTCATTAAACAAATCGTGGCCAGTTTGATAATCACCATTGGTACTAGCAAAAGCACATTAATAAAGTAATAGTAATATAGTGCCCATTAAGGACTAAAGGATGCTATTCAGGCTATTTTTAAAGGCTGATCTGCTAGACTTCTGATGGATTAGCTTGATTTCTGTGAATTGCTTGATCTCACAGGTTCGTACATGTTTCTCTAGTTAAAAAGTGGATGTGAAAGTCAAACATTCTGAGTTTGACAGGAGGGGATAATATTTTGTTAGCTTCTTAGTAATGTTGAGAGAATCCATATGGAGGTCAGACTTCTGATTCAAAAGCTTTTTTTTTTTTCATTTCCTAGGCAAACCACAGTTTGCTCTGGAAGTGATGTGGTTTGTGCAAGTTTTCAACTTTAACATCAGCAGAAAGAAGAAGAAAAAAAAAAGTAAAAAAGAAAAAAGACTCAGCATAGCCCTGAAGGGATCTGCCAAATGTGATATGATCATAAAAATCAACCTCCTGTTCCACACTAGTAGGTACAATTTCTCACTAAACATAGTATTTTCTACTATATTTCCCCATAATTGTTATCTCACCTGTATGATGCCTTGGATTTTAAAGCACTTATCAGAGAACGAATCCTTGACATTGCATGCACTCAGCTAGGGCAGCCAAAATAATCCCCTTAGGGAAGGGAACCAGGACATGGGTCCATGACAAGCAATATCTAGTGTAGAAATCACAGAAAATAAAAAGTGAGAGAAGGAGGAAGGCATCAGCATCCATACCAAGTTATAAGTGCTCTTATTGATTGGATAATCAAAAAATGAATTGCTCAGTAAGAACAGCAGTTAATCTATACAGTAGTGACACCAAGCCAACTCTGATTTTAGATGTGGTTCTGCTGCAACATGAGAATTATAAAAACTCTCTTTTGGGGGGAATTTTATTACCTCAGATAAACAAACTACAGTGATATAGAAAGCAAATCTAATTTGATTGTGGCATAAATAGGTATATTTAGCTGTAGACATAAGGTAAAAATTATTTGGAAATGGGTATTGTTACAAAAATAGATGTTCTGTGTAATTTAATCGTGATTCTGTATTACTGAACAGTCTGCTGTTTTTCTCTCTCATCTCCCCGTTTTGATTAGTTGCTGGCTGGGGTTAAACCACTACAATTAACTTCATAATCCAAAAAAGTCTAAGCAAGTCTGTATCTCAATGACATGCTCAGCTTCCAATTACCCAGGTCACTTTTGAAATTAAGATATAGTTCCTACAATTTTTAAGCTCTTTTTTTTTTCCAAAATATCCTGTGATTACTTCTTTTAAGATTCTCTAACACACTATATTATTTGGGTTTGCTTCAATTTTATTTTCTGAATGCTGCCTGGAATTCTAGGGTCACAATCATAATTTTAGCACTGTGGAAACAAGCCTAGATTCTGTAACAACATTTTCCCCTTTGTACTGCTTTTATCCAATATTGTGAAACTTGAACAGTCAACAATCCAGCTATTGAAGCTTTTCAGAAGAAATATATAGAGATTTAACACAGCTTTTATTTTATAGTTTTGCTACTAGTGAAAATCCTTTTATTTCTGTGGTCTCACACCAAAGAAATAAGCTATGGTTTTAGTAAATATTCATTTATAGAAAAATAAAATAATAAAATACAGTTCAAAAGGTTTAATGTTTTTCGGGACTATGAAAAACAGAGCAAGACAAATGAGAATGAAACACAAAATATTTCCACGATCTCTGTCTTCATAAAGCCTAGTCCATTACTCAGGGGCACTCTGATATGCTCAGATCACTTCTATGCACACATTGCAATAATCGCTCAAGTCCTTTTTGACTGTTTGCATTCTCTCTTCCACTGAAAAGAATTGTTTTTATTTCCTCATAGATGAGAACCACTGAATTCTTATGTCTCATAACAGCAGCATGATCAATACTACAAAATAAATGTTATATATGTAGATATATTACATTAACTTAGTTAAGCTGTGGTTGGTGTTTTACTGGGATTTACTCAGTGTAATCCTTGCCCTCACTTTAAGCAAGCATGGGAGAAACAGTAAGAGAAAAAATTTTGAAACTGTGACTTCCTCTGGATTCTCAGAGTTATGTTCACTCAGCCAAGAAGCATAATTAAATATCTCTCTGTTGTTCTCTCTCTCTCACACACAAATATATCAGAATATATTCAGTTTGGAATATTTCTGTTCTATTAACTTGTCTTAGCTATTTGATAAGAAGTTTTTCAGCACAGGAATCATGACTTCCTATGTCTGCATACAGTTACTACCAAAACCCATGCCCTAATTTTCCTATTTCTGCATTATATATTAATGTAATATAAATATACTACTATTACTGAAGCATCACCAGGAAAGACTGCTTAAATTTGCAAACAGCATGACACCAAATCACAAGAGAAATGTACATTTGTATTATTATTGATTTTATCTATTAACACCTATAGACTTCACTGTTCCACACAAACCAAATAAAAGTGTGATCTGTGCTGTTTCAAGATCATAGCCAACAAAGATATTCAATAAGCATATTCTTAAAATAGTTAGCATCCCAAGTAACAATCTGAGCACAGGCGCATCCACACTTCTACATGAACCATTGGGCAGACTCAAGAGTTGCTAGGGATGCATCAGTGTGATTGACACTTTTTTGGTGGAGAGAATATATGTCTGTTTTAACTTTAGCATCATAATACAAGATTGACGTTGCCAGTTCTGCTCCATGACAGCACTATTAGTTAAGCAACTTTAGGTCCAATCAGCTATTTCGAACTAACTCTTGGCTACTGCTTGAAAAGAACAAGGAAGGACACAGTGAGGCAGAGGCTACTTAAAATAAATCTTGGCTGGTGCAGTAGCTGAGGGAAGAGTTACACCACTTTATCACATACCCTTTGTACAATGTTAAATCTAAATTAATTAAATAAATCAGTTGATGAAATCACCCTATAAATGTGACAGTACCTCATAATTCACTGCAGCTGCCAGAGCAGGGAGCAGATGGAAGATGCTGGATTTTTTTTTTTTGAGCTCAAGTGCCATTTTGCTGGTCCCATTCTATTTCGTTTAAGATCACTACAAGTGCATGTGTACAAAGGGCCTGATTCTGCATCTGCTTCTGGCACAGTACTGTACTTTCAGTAACCTTTCCCAAAAAAAAAAAAAAAAAAGAAGCAGCTTCAGAACTGTACCTTTCACATTTTGTTCCTTCATAGGAAGAAAATCCTGGCCTGTGTTATTCCACCTCGCTGGTGGAAGCGAGGACAAAAGTTGACTTTAATTGTAGTCCATTAAAAGTGAAATGATCCTCCCTGTTGTTCTCTCATTATGCACTGTACATTAAACAGAGTTCTTTTAACAAGGATAATTGTTTCCTCTGAAGTTCAAGCTTCAGTACCAACAAGCAGTCTGGATTTGGCTCATTGCAGGCAGCACCTCAGAGAGAAAACTACATGCTTTAGGCTAGCTAGAACTGAAGCTTTTAAATTCATCTTTACACCATGCAAAGCAAACAAGGAGGAAAGGAAAATATTAAATAAAAATAATTTTGTATAGTCAATATGTCCCAAATGGAGGTGACTTGGAAACTTATTCTGGAACAACATATAGCTGTGCAGAGCTGCCAGCCAGGCTCCCAGGAGCAGACTGACTGCCTCAGCCAGGAGCCTCTGAGAGCGGATTTATCGCATGTGGAGCTGCACGCTGCTTGCAGCAGCTCTGGCAGCTTACTGGAAACTGCCAGAGTTGCTTTGCACCATGCTTGATTCAAGTCATGAAACAGTGATGTGGGAGAATGAGAGGGTGATAGGCAGGCCAAGAGTCTCTATTTTCACCTTTAGCGGCACAGTGCAGAGCGATGTGTGTTGTCCTCACCAGAAACCAGCATGCGTGCTGCTCCCTGCTCTGGGCGAGGACAGTTAAGCTGAAGAATCAAATGAGGTTGATCTGCAGCAACTTGTAGTCTCACCCAAAAGTGTACCAAAGGTGGTACAAATCCTTCCATTCACTTTGCTGGATTTGAGTTTATGGATTTTTCAGTGCTTTCTTCAAAATTGTCATCAATCTCTGATGAGCAGCAAAGATAATCTCCCCTTCTCATCTAAAGCTGGCCTTAGAAATGAGAATGAAGAGTGCTAATATATTAAACACTCTAATGAGTATCTGCCCAAACACTAACTACTAAAGACAATAAAAGTCAGAGAAAATGACCCTTATTTTACTGAGAGCACTGCTTGATAGAGCTGGTATGCATGGACAGAGCTCAGGCTGCTGGGGGAGAGACGGGCATTTCTTTTTCCACTGAGATGCCTGGACATACTAACTATAGTGTGCCTCCCAATTTCCCATTATGCATCCTCACTGTTTGTAGATAGAAACGTGCAAAGAGAGGTAATGCATCTATCCTGAGACCACTAATCATGATCAGAGTCAGTCTTAAAATTTACAAGTTTCCAGAAGTTTAGTCTAATAGAACGGGGTCACTACAGAGCTGAAAAAGTTACATGATGTTACTCTACCTTCACATTTCACCTTCTACCATACTTTTAAATTTGATTTTGAAAGTTTATGGATTCTGTACACCATTATTCCTGCCACTCGTTAGGTTATCATTCTTCTTCCTACTCTGTTGTTAGGCATATATGAAAGCTTAGACTTATAAAACGCAATCCTTAAGCACTTAAAGATCAAGAGTAAATTTTAATTGACACTAACATTAGAACCTCAGAACTATAAACCACAGATCCAGGATATTTGCTTTAACCCTAATTTTCAGATCTCAGATTTACTAGATAATTACAGCCTATTAGTTTGGAAGTTGAATAGTTATTTTGTTTCTCTTTAATCATGGTAGTCCACAGCCTATTTGTCAAGATGATAGTACATTCAAGAGAAAATGAAACTGCTTAACAAAACCATCTGTTATGTGGTCTAAATAAAAGAAGTTAATGATTGCTTCCATAAGAGGATTCTAAACTTTATCAGTTTTTTTAAAAATGCAACAAAAAAATTTCCTTTCCAGTCTTATTTTTGCTTTTTCTTTTTCATAAGGATGAAGGCTAATGCTAATCTTCATTTGCAGCTATAACCTCAAAATAAGAAGAGGTTTTGACTGAAATGTTTGATCCTAACCTGTTAAAATGACACGCTTTCATGCTCTGAGAATGGTTGCAATGGTTTTGAAAACAGACTTTTGTGGTGGAATACAATTGAGAGGGAAGAGAACAGGTGTTCTGTAATTAGAGAATGAACAGAAACAATTGTTACCAATAGTTGTCCATTTTAGCCACTAACCTGCAAATGAGAAGGCACACAAGAATGGACTAAAAGCTGAGAAACTTAATGAAGAGACAATTTTTTTTTATTTTTTTTTTTTTTTTTTTGGTATTGGGTTGTTTTGTAGGGCTTTTTTTGGCGTGGTGGGTTTTTTTGTTTGTTTTGTTCGGGTTTGGGGTATTTTTTTCCCATTCTATTATTCTCTGTTTTAAATGACGATTGAAGCAAGGCATTTTCTATGTTGGGAAAAATAACCAACCTTTTTTGAAAATGTCCTTATTCTTAGTAGAAACATATAATATTCAAATAGGTTAAATGGGGTCCTCAGTGCAATATGCTCTTAGTGTCCAAGTCATTATTTTGTTAAAAAATAAGTATTTAATACAGAACAGACTTCTGATCTTGACTTCCTAAACTTAAAATCACACCACTGGTACAGATTGCATTACTCTAGAGACACAATATGGAATAGCTCAACTAGTGCTTGAGTGAACTAAAAAAACCCAAAAACTAAAATAAAATAAAAATCTTTCTGACTTTGGTGAATACTGTGTGGATATGCCAACAAAGCACACATGTTGAAAACAACGCAAAGTCAACAGCTGGCTTATCCATGTGCCAAGCCATTTCACGTTGATTTGTAGGGTCAAAAGTAGAGAGTCTAATACTAAAAACAAAAAGAACAATTAAAATAATACTACATACAATTTACAAAGGTAATCATCTTCAAAAAAAAAAAAAACAAACCAAACAAAAACACCAGAAAAAATGGATCTGCTTCCATTATAGAAGAGCCCCAGCAGCCTAATTTAGGTATAAGTTCAAGACTAGTCCTCAGAAAGCACAGTGAAAGAACAAGGAGAGTCAGCTTTGACTGGCTGGGTTATATTAATATTTTAATTACTTACCATTAACAACTGTCATGCAGCATGTGAGAGCAAGTTTTGCACAGAAAAAGCAAGTTTTCCCATGTAGATTTATCACAGAAAAAAAGAAAAATTGATAGCCAGCTGTGACTATGGGATCCTGGGAGCTGTTTCTCATTTACAACTTTCTGTCTGTGTTATGACATAATAATACGTCCATTGATGACAGCAGATTTCAGAATTGAATAAACTACTTTGAGAACTCTGGGGGATAAACTCCCCTTATCATGTTTCAATGGTGATTTTATCAGAGAGTAGTAGGTGATACAAGATCTTTCCCTCTAAACCTTTCAGTTACTTATGTTGCTATTGTGACACATGACAATCATAGAGAACTGTGTCTATATTTTACAAGAGTACTGAAAGAATAACTGAGGTGGACTGTTAAACCCTGTAAGTGAATTTTGTTCCAGAGCTGTCCTCCTATCTGGTGTAAAAAAGCTTTATAGTAGGCTGCCTTCCTAATCCATAGTATTGATTTTAGGTTTTTTAAAATATCTAATCCAACAGTTTCAACTTAAGCACCTGACTTGTGAACTGTTTGAATATGATGAATACCTAGAAATATCTCTATCGGCCTATTTATATAAACTCTAAGCTTTACACAGTACAGCTTGAACTCTCTCACCTATCATTGCTAGAAATGCTACCTTATTAACATTACATACATCTACTCATCACTATGACAGAAAAACAACATGATCATATTTACAGCAAGAGTCACAGCTGTGGGTGTCCCTTACAAAATGAAATTAGTTTTGATTTTGTGTCATGACAATGTTCATTAAGGACATGTTCTCTAAAAGGGTGAGATCAGACAGATCCATGAATCATTGCAACAACAACAAAAATAGTCTCTCAGTGATGGTCCACACGCCTCTCTCCTCTGACTTCTCATATATAAAAGAAGGTCTTCGTGTAAAACTGCTGGAATGTAACTCTGCCCTTCAAGGAGGAAACTCATGAAATACAAAAAAGATACAATATAAATACATATATTAAACCATCAACAAAGGCTCAACAGGTCCTGTTGACCACCTGAATAAAAGTGTTACCTAGGTGGATAAAACCTGATGATACAACCTAAAAAAAGCAAAAAAACTGCACATAGTCCCATGCCTCCTGGACTTTGGAAACACATGCTAGAAATAATTCTACTATCAGAAATCTGCTAGCTCAGAGAAAGTCCTTAACTGAATTTACAACACAAGTTTAAAGTGCTTATTTTGGAAAAAAAATTAACATTCTCTGAGAAGCTTACCCCTGAAAATAGTTACCTAAGTTATAAGATATTTGATGCAAGGAGCAGTTTTGCAAAATATCTGATAAATTCTTGGGAAATGGATAAAGAATAAAAATAACCATGATTTCTTAACTGCTCAAATTTAAAGATTTTAAAATCCAGGAAAATCTACTTATCTATATGATGCTGCAATAACAAAGTTACCTAATCTATAAAGAGCATAAATTGCTGGGTGAACCAGCAATATGAAAATACTGAGGTAGTGCTAAAACTAATATTTATAGAAGCAGTGGTGGCTACAGGCTAGAGACGTGCACAAGTAAGTTTCAGTTCAGTTGCACATGAAAAAAAATAAGAAGGTAAAGTTTGAATAAAATAATTATAAGGAACTCCTTTGGTATCTAGTTGATTTCCTATCAAGATTATAATTTAAGTAAATATCTTTAGATTTGGAAGCACAATCTTTCTCTCCATGTGCAAAAAGGGTACGAATACAGCTGGTAAACAATGTAAGAAAGGAAATGTCACAACTTTCCTCACCAAAGGCTCTTTTTCCTTTTCTTAATTTAATATATATTAAAATAAAAAGTTCATAAGCTGAATGAGTGTATTTAAAGGGTATCTTATTGACTTTTAAAATATTATTTTATTTTTAAAAATTCATAATTTTAATAAAACAGCAATATTTGCTTTTCAGAGGAAATTTTAGATACAAACTGGATTGGCCTAATTCTTGAGAAACCGGTTTTAACATGCCCTGGATAAGCAGTAAAGGGGAAACGGGACATTAAGTCATAATTTTCTGGATTTTCTCCTAGTTAATTTGCTGCTGAGAACATAGGATATCTCCAGGACTAATAGTGTAAAAACACCTGCCCTCAGCAATCAAAAGTAGAGAAACTCATAAGAGCTGGTAGGAAAAGCCAATTGTGCTTATGATCCGATTCACTCTTTAATTCTTACCAAAATAACATCACAGCTCATTAGTTTCCTGTCACATCAGGCAACTGTTTAAACCATCAGGAAAGTTAGAATTCTTGCTTGTTCCTCATCATGTCAGAGACAAGTGGAAGGTATTTAACCTTACTTTATTCTCAATTCTGTGTAAAAGTTAACCGGCCCTACAAGAATGATATACTATCTCTTTAGTGAAGTTCATAGAAAATCTTTCCTGTCCTACGTAATTACCATTACTGGCCCTAAACATGTAGTAAAGCTGTTTTATTTTCCTTGAGAGACCGACACCACTCAATTGTAGTTTGTGAAATGTATGTACCTACCTAAGGAAACATCTATTTGTCAAATTACATATAGTTTAAAAAATAAAAACTTGTAATTACAACTCATTACTTCAATTTTATACTGAAAAAGAACAAAAATACTGAACTTTGATTGCAAAATGGCTTTGGTAGATGACCAGCAAGTAGTACAAAAGATAATCTCCCATACTTGAAAAGGATTGCAAACATAAAAATGCAGCCAGTGTTTGACCCACCATCACTTCCTCTTCCACAGGTAGAGACAGAAATATTAAGCTAGTAAGTTAATAGCTAATATTCCCTTTATACCACGTAAGACAAAAAGCTTCATGCCAGAGGTAATTGCTACTGCTCCGTAAGAGCAGACGGACTAAACAAGAGGGCAGTTGTATTGAAAGCCACCTATTTCATATATTGTTTTGGCAAATGACACAGAAAAATCTGTTCAGAGGGTGGGAAACTACCTCAAGCTGGCATGCTGCATACTCCAACAAAGTTTTCAGAGCCACTAGGAAAGCTCTGGTAGGAAATATTGTAGTGGCACAGAAATAAGACTTCAAAAAGAGGGACGAATGACAGAAAAGGTATATATGACAGTCTGTGGGGCTGTTTCACATGTGTACTAATTACAAATAATTCCACTGAAGTCAACTGATATTTATAAGCATAATACGAAAGTGAGTGGGAAGAGCATTAGACTTCTCCTAAAGATGTAGTTACAGGTTCATTTTTATTGGTGACAATGCATGCTAAATAGGTCTTGTCACTCTTTCTTGTCCTGCCAAGTGTTTATTTCTTTATAATGCAAAATCCTTCTTAGTGCTGGCCTCTGAAAAACATTTAAGTAAACAACTATATATGTATATGTGCTCACATGTAAAGCTGCATGACATGGAAGAGTAACTGGCCTACTAAAATTATTTTAAAGGGAAGAACTACAATATTTACCAGTAGGAAATAATTTAAAAACAAAAACGCAAACGCAAAACAGTCCATAGTAAAAAAGCAAAGAGCGTTTTCTATTGATTAATGGTTAAGGGTAGTCTTTGGACTAAAAATATATGGCTAGCTTCCTCTGACAGGCTACAAGTTCAATTTCACACATTATGTGAGCTTGTGGATCAATGGCTTAGAAATTTTCCTGTCCTAGTCAATTGTGCCCTGCAGTCTCATGCTATGGCTGGGCAAACACCCAATTTGCAGCTTGCCATCTCCCTGACAGATGTTGTTTCCAGGGATGTTGATAGCTTCTAAAGAAAATGCCAAATTAAGAGCATTTGGCAGTGGCCTTCTTGCCCAAAACAAGGTTGGCAGGAGGAAACTGAAAACAAAGTGATTCAGTGGTCAATCCTGAACCAAGAAAATATGTGAGAGAAATCCTTTCCTGGAAGCCAAGGTGGGCAACAAGCATCCTACAGGAGCATGTCCTCACCCCTTCCTTGGAGCCATGGATCACTCCTCGGTCCAAGGACTGTTTAAACGGGTGAGGATCTCCAGGGAAAATTACAGCTTCTTTCTTGCTCCAGATAGCTGTGCCAAAGCATGAGGCCTTCAGCTGGGGCCCTGAATGAGTAGAGTACCTGTAACGTGTATGACGTAATCCAGGTGGGTGGATCCTTGGCACTAGTACTTCAGTGCCTTACACTGCCATGTTTGTACAACACTGATGAATAAGAGCAATAAGGATAAAATAAGGTAAAAACTCTGAAGAAATAAATAACAACCAACTCACGTATAGAACCAAGCAAAACTTAATCACTTGCCTAATAACAAACTGCGCTCATGGACCCAACAGGTTTAAGACTTTTCCCTTTTGTTCAATTCACCATGAATTAGACTTTGACTTTAAAATAACCAAGAGTGTTATGGTACCTGATCGTCATTCAACTGATTTTTTTTAAAACTGATACATTGGTTATTTGGATGTCCTTTCACTAAATGACCCGAAAGACATTGTCATCACTTTCCTTCTGAGGAAGCATCTCAAGTATAGGGGGAAAAGCCTTCCAGGACTTCATCTTCTCTGTGACACTAATGAGAGAAGGAAAGGCAATTTTCCAAAACAGGAGATGGAGCTTGATGGAATACATACTGAGGAGGCACACTTTGCAATTTTAAATCGAGAGTCAGAAGTCCATGCTCTGAAATACTTTCTCTCTGATACCACTGTAAACCTTACTGTATTAAGCAAATCTACCAAAGAGGCTGTTGTTGGCAAGCCACTTCAAACACAGTATACAAATGCAGCAGAAAGGACCTTGAATGGTGGCAGCAGGCAACACAACACAGCTGGTTTTGGAATTACAACCAGAGTTACAGGCTCTTTAAAACTTCTTTCATACTCTGTCCAGCTCTTTATAAAGGCACACCATGTATGCAGGTTGTGTCTTTTTTCTCTGTTAAGGTGACTACTATGTTTGCCAGCTTGCAAAGATGCAGTGAAATTGATTTTAGTTTCATGCTTAATGGCTGTGACGCAAGTAGCACCTGCACGCCATGGAGCAGAGTACCTGCCTCACTGACCTTTGGCCACAGCACTCATGGCTCTAAATGGATCTCGGCAACCTACTGTTTTGTGGAATGGATTATTAGATGATTGCTATGAAAATACAAGACCCTACCAGAATATTAGCATAATAAAAGTATAAGCCAATAAATACAGCAGTTGCTTGTTGAAATATGATTTCCAGTCAGGCAACTACATAGCAATACAAACAAAAGAGACAGTCTCTATCCCCTTCTAAATATTTAGCCTTAGAATCTTCTGGAAAATTACATTAGTGTTTTTGGTTGAATTTAGGATTTTTTTGTACGGTTGGTTTTTTTTCCTAGAATGTTGCCAGCTTGCTTTCCCCTCTCTCTGCTCCAGGTTCATAGCTCTTATTTCTCCCTGACAGACTACCAGCTGGATATCAAACAATCAGTGTTGATTAAGTTTATAAAAATGGAGTTCCCATCTTCTAATCAATATTTTTGTTGAATTGCAACACTATAAATTTTCTTGCCCATTTACTTTATTCCCCTTCCCACATGAACTAACCCTTCCCAACTGGTAGTTAGGAATGTAACCTATTTATACATTAAAATGATCTATTACCCAAATCCCCAGTGTGCTGTTTTCTGTAATAGATGTTTAAGTACCTTACCTTATATGCACACAGAAATGCACATGAATGGATAAATCACTGAAATATTTTTGAGGTTCATCCCATGGAAACTACACGTATTCCTTAATCCCTTCCAAAATATTGACCTTTAATTAACCTAAGCCACAAATTAACATGCAAATCTGTATTTAAATTGCTTTCTTCTGAAATAAAGATGCTCTTAAAATCGCTCCAACATCCCAAAGCCTGGAAGAAAAACTGCAGAAACAAAGGAATGATTGAATATGCATGTATCTTAGTAACTTTTTTTACATTACATTTTTGTCTGTATGCTATTTCCAGTATTTGTCTATCTACAACACAGAATGAAACTTTATAAAACTTCACCCACTTTGCCATGGTTGTATTCAGCTGTGACATGAATGAGAATGCCACAGAACTGTCTCTGTTGCTGTTTTCCCAGAAGCATGCATCACATGAGGTACTAAAACTCTCCCTTCTCCTCCCTCCACCATGTGAACTCCAGTTCATATTACACATCGTTAAGCTTTCTTACAAATGCAGGATTTCAGTTGTGCCCACAGTAGCATGCCTGTGCTGTTCATGACAGCTAATGACATATCTAGTCTTGAATACTGTGACAAGTACATCAACAGGCCATCAGTTTTAGCATATGGTTAACTGAACAAAGACTGATTCACCAAATTACTTTTATCCAATGTTAAACCGATTCTTCAAAAGTGTTTATATTACTGTCTTCATTGCCATATCTGCCCAGTGCCATGACCTCTTTGTTGCTATACCAATCAGGAAAAGTTATG